>CM027119.1:8521736-8705326 GCA_015476505.1 Urochloa ruziziensis | reverse complement strand
CCTTTTCGCTCTGTTCCTTGCTCGCCGTTCTCTTGAATAGAAGAAAAAATGCCGGCTGAAATCTGAATATACGACAAATGGCGCATCAATTTACGAAATCAATGTGATCATAAAAGCATCTCTGACAAACACATAAATCTCCAAAATGCATCCATTTCGAGTTCCAGGTCGTCGATCGGTTGTTCAAAGCCAAAAACACTCCTGGCGCAATAAGTTAGCTGGCGGCAGAGATGACGCTCACCTTCGACGTGCGCCGGCAACACCCGGAGCTCGTGGGCCCGGCGAGACAGACGCCGCGCGAGGACGAAGCGCCTGTCCAACATCGACGACCAGGATGGTTTGCGCAAGCACATTCCCTTCGTCCTCTTCTACCGCCGCGGCGCCGCCGCCGCCGACCCGGCGCGCGTCGTCCGCCACGCGCTCGGCGAGGCGCTGGTGCCGTACTACCCGCTCGCCGGGCGGCTGAGGGAGGTGGAGGGGCGGAAGCTCGTCGTCGACTGCACCGGCGAGGGCGTGCTGTTCGTCGAGGCCGACGCCGGCGTCCGGCTCGCCGAGCTCGAGGCCGCCGGGCTGACGCCGCCGTTCCCGTGCATGGATCAGCTGCTCTTCGACGTCGACGGCTCCGATGGCGTGCTTACCTGCCCATTGCTGCTCATTCAGGTAGAGAATTGCATGGTACATGCTGTTATATATATATAAATATATATATAAATCTTTCAAGCGCTAAGCCTACAGTGTGTTGTATGATTTGTGTATCCCTATATAGGTGACCCGGCTGCTCTGCGGCGGCTTCGTGTTCGCGCTGCGCCTGAACCACACCATGTGCGACGCCGCGGGCATCGTCCAGTTCATGTCCGCCGTCGGCGAGCTCGCCCGCGGCCACCCGGCGCCGTCCGTCGCGCCGTCTGGTCCCGCGGGCTCCTGAGCGCACGCGAACCCCCGAAACCATCATTCCTCCACCACGAGTACGACCCGGTGCCGCCGACGCCATTCCCGCCGCCGGGCGACATGGTCACGCGGACCTTCACCTTCCGCCCCGCCGACGTCGCCGCGATCAAGAAGGGCATCTCGGCGGCGCAGTGGGACAACTGTGGCAATGGCAAGGCGTCCACGACTACGACCTTCGAGGCGCTCGCGGCGCTGATCTGGCGCGCGCGCACGGCGGCGCTCGAGATCCCCGCCGGCGAGGACGCGCGCCTGGCGTTCCCGCCGACGTCAGGAGGGCGCGCGGCCTGGGGCTGCCCGCCGGCTACTACGGGAACACGTGCGTGTACCCGGCGGCGGTGGCCGACGCGGGGGCGCTCCGCTGCGGGTCCCTCGGCGACGCGGTGGAGCTGGTGCGGGAGGCGAAGAAGCCGCTGGCGGCGGCGGCGGAGTACGCGCGGTCCACCGCCGACCTGCTGGCGCTGCGCGGGCGGCCGCTGCTGGCGCTGGGGAACCTGTTTTATCGTGTCGGACAACCGGCGTGCCGGGTTCGGTGGCGTCGACTTCGGGTGGGGCCAGCCGGCGTACGGCGGGCCCGCCGGCGCCATGTTCGTGCTGAGCTTTCTTGTCGCGGTGAGGAGCGGCGACGGGGAGGAGGAGGACGCCGTCGCCGTGCCGGTCGTGCTGCCACGGGCGGCGATGGACCGGTTCGCGTCGGAGCTTAAGACGATGCTGCTGCTGTGCGCTGAAGGTTTTAGATGTACGTGTTAGTGCTCACTGAGAATGAACCAAAGAACCATAATGACTTTTGGGTTGTTGCTTTGAGATTTCGTATTCTTGTCCGTCTGTTTAGAGCAAGGTTAATGGTTTAGCCCACGGTGGGCTAAATGAAGATGCCATGTCACAAAAAGCTCACTATATAGCCAACTAGTATAATGGATGGGCTATTAGACAGGCTGAGAGGAGAACTGCAATAATGATGCCAGAATTTAATGCTTTAAGGTATGTACCATCATTTGTGGCTTCTATCTTTGTAACCAATTCAGCAAACAAGATATGTGAACCATACAAATAGCTCATCCAACCATTAAGCATACGAAAGCAACATAGTCCATTATAACATCCACTAGATAACAGGTTATGTTGAAGCAAAGCAAACACCGTTACGTCATAAACCTGACAGCACACAGTACCATGACACCAATAATTAAGGATTACAATAGTCTTATGAATGAAACATTAGAGCTAAAGTCTCTGGCATACAAGCCACCAATTACTGATCTAGTTGACGATACAGGCACAATGCCATAATTCAATCTTCGGTAGAAAGGAGCAGGCAACCCATTTGCATCAATAGTCACTAGCAAGACTGCAGGTTAAGAAGTATCAAAATTAGTAATAAGAAAATGAACGAGCTATAAACCAAAACTGTAGCAAACAGAACATACTATGTAAGACGAAACACATACCTGTAAGCAGCAGCACGAGCACCATGCCATGGCAAAGTCCTGAAACAGAATATGTGTAAGATATAATGTTGATGCTCTCTTAATTGGAAAAAAAGAACAGATATAACAGCAGTACAATACCATGACTAGTTGCGACGCCTATTTCTAAACCTACTCCAAATGTGCTCAACCAAATCATTTTTAAGTTGGGTATGTTGTGGATGAGCACGGATAGCAGATTTTCTACGCAGCACATCAGCAAAACAGAGATTACCACCGACATTCACTTCAGGGGTAGAGCAAGAGATGACCCTGGAATTTCATTCAAGTCAATATGAATTCTAGCCTCATCTTTCTCGTCTTCAACTATCATATTGTGGAGAATCACACAAGCCATCATGATCCTCCCAACACTCTTTCGCTTCCAAAGTCGTGCAGGGCGGCGAACAATGGTGAACCAGGACTGCAGTACCCCAAAAGCACGCTCAACATCTTTCCTTGCCCCTTCCTGGTACTCGGCAAACAATTTATGCTTGTCTATTTGGGGAAGTGGTATAGTCTTCATGAAGGCAGCCCACTCTGGATATATACCATCAGCAAGGTAGTAACCTGTGCTATACTCATTCCCATTTACAGAAAACTGAACTTGAGGGGCTTCTCCTTTCAGTGCATCAAAAATAGTGGGGAGTTGTTGAGCACATTAAGGTCATTGTTTGACCCAGCAATCCCAAAGAAGGCATGCCAAATATGAAGGTCCTGGGAAGCAACAGCTTCCAGGATCATTGTTGGTACTCCATAATCACCACGGGTGAATTGCCCCCTCCATGCTAAAGGACACTTTTCCCAACGCCAGTGCATGCAATCTATGCTACCTAGCATTCCAGGAAAACCACGAGACTCATTAACTTGAAGTATATGCTCAACATCCTCACGTGTGGGGCGTCGCAAGTACTCCCCATTGAACACCTCGATCACCCCCCTTGCAAACTTATCTAAGCAAACTAATGCAGTGCTCTTCCCAATCTTCAAATACTCATCAAGGGCATCTGCAGGGGTGCCATATGCTAGCATACGCATGGCTGCTGTACACTTTTGTAGTGGTGAAAGCCCTATACGACCAGCACAATCTGCCCTATAAGTGAAATAGGGAGACCACTGACCAAGAGCAGCCACAATGCGTAGAAAGAGGCTTCTATTCATGCGGAATCTAGTGCGGAACATACTCTCGGGGTACAGTGGATCTTCAGCGAAGTAGTCCTCCACAAGACGCTGATGAGCGCCTCTATGATCCCTCCTGATGCTCTTCCTTGGACCATACTGTCGCTGATGTACCCCAGCAGAGAAGGTAGCATTGATCTTCATTGCAAGCCTCTTCCCAAAGGAGTCTAGGATACTTTGCTCAGCAACACACTCTTCAATGATTTTGGAAGGGGCTAGCTCATCGGAATCATCTGAGTAGGAAGTTGAATCCGATATGGTTGGTAGAGGAAGGGAGATGGGGTTTGTAGGTAGGGAGATGAGCAGGAATATGAGAAGAATGGAGCAGCATTATATAGATGTATTCTGTACTGATAGTTATTGATACACGGTTTTCTGTACTACATTGTAGTTAAGTGAGTTTGACTATTGACTACATGATTTTTTGCACGGCCATGCAGTAGAGAACAATTTTAACTTGTATTCTGTTAAAACTTTTAGCAAGGAAAATGCATAAATGCAGCACAGAAAAAAATTTCACCAGATAACAATGCATAAATATCAGCTCAGAAATAAATATGCATCAAAAAAATGCATGGTGACTGTATGATAACAAAGCATGATAGTTACCTTAGTCAGTTTTGCCAAATAACTTCTCTCTGAAACACCTCAATGCTAGCACGTGCTCAGATCTCACATCTTCTGACATCACATTTGTGTCTTGCATCATTAGCGATCTGTAGGTTTCCAACATGGTTGACTCCTTTTTCTCTTTTGCTGCAAGGTATGCAAGCTTCCGAGCTTCAAGCTTCTCACTGGACACACGGCTTTGTGTCTCTAGCATCTCTTTGCGCCCTTCATTTGCTGTAGTCTGAGCATCTACAAACTTCTGGAGCTCATCTTCAAGATCTATAATACAAGCTTGGTCCTTTCTTTTTCGTTTCTGCTGCTCCTTAGCTTTCTTGCCCCCTATTGGTCGTTCATCTCTAGCATCATCTAGAGAGAATTTTTGCCTGACATCCTCCTCAACACTGAACTTCCTATTCTCTGGCTCTAGCTCTTCAAGGCGCTCTAAATAGGCATCCCATTTGGGTTCCTTGGAAAGAACATCCCAACAATGCTTGAACATAAATGGGCCATCTTTTTTGGGATCTTCTTCATAACTTGCGAGTGCCCTTTCCATCAAATCCACATCTGATTCACCGCTAGCCCACATAGCATTAGCCTCCTTCCAACTACCACAAAACCATGCAACCCTTTTCTTAATTCTCCCAAAGTGATCCTTGACTTGCTTGACTATCCTTCTTCGGTTTTTGGGGTGGTGCTGTTGAAAACAGCTGTAACATCTTTCCAAAATGCGTCGTTCTTCTTGTAGTTTGCTTGGATTGGATCATTTGAATTATTCAACCAAGCACTGACCTACAATGTTATCAAAGGATGTTTATTAATATGTTGTTAATGTAACACATTATGGCCAGTGTGCAAAAGATAAAAAAAACTTACCAATCTAAGGTCCTCCTCTTTTGTCCATAGCAAGCGTGTCCTAGTGTCATCGCCACCATTGTTGTCATCACCAACATTAATTGGATGTGATGAACTCCCATTGCTTACATACTGTGCCTGTTTGGGTGTGTTCTTCTCCAGTAAATTAACAAAGCCACCGGGTGGGTGAGAATCTAATCCCCTGTCCAAATATAGTACTACAATAAATTTTCTTTTGTCTCCAAATCTCTAATCAGAGAGCAAATGGAAGATAACATTGTTTGGCTATATCTAGAAACAATAGTTGTCTAATTATAGATAGAAAGCATCGCAAAGTAATTAAATTAACTTCTAGTCTGGTGTAAACTGCAACCTTGCATACTTGCAAATAACATGTGACTTCATTAGAAACTAAATGCTATGCTACTCATACAAAGTGAGCGTACATGAACATGGATTTGTTTTGAGAAATCATGAACATAAAAATTAATCAACTAAGACTATGGAGACACGTACCATGCTTGCAGATTGAAATCCTCATGATTTGCAGAGGGACCGTTGTTGCCAGGTGGACAGAAAGGGCCTTGACTCGACGATCCGGCCATGCTTGGGTGCTGCTGTAGACCGGCGAACCAGTACGGCGTGGAGGAAGGCGCCATGGTCGGCGTTGGATGTGGAGGACACCAAGTGCCAGGTCCAAACATGGAAGGGATGGCCTGCGGCGGAACAGGCTGAGCACCGGTGGCCGGAACAGGCTGAGCGCTAACCCTTGACGATGGGATTTCTTGAGGCGACGGCGCGGAGGTCCTCTTGGACCGGCGAGCAGCCATCTTGCAGGGAATAGAGACGCCGGCGACGGGTTTGGTTCCTATGGTTTCGAGTGAGATTGGGGATAAATCAAGCATGGTGTTGGAGCTGTATACTTCGATTTGGCGCGGGGAATCGATTTGGGGCGCAGGGGCAATCGATTTGGCGGGCAAGGAATTGGTTTGGCGCGAAGGAGGAGGAGCGATTTGGCGCGCAAAGGCGAGGGGAGCCGGGAGGGAGCACGGGATCGAGGGGGATCGAGAGGAGGAAGAAAACGCCCGTTCTTTTCGCCTGCTGCGGGCTGTAAGCGGGCGTATTGTCCTCGGGCGACCCGTTTCAAGCGGGCGTCTCAGTATCCGCCCGTTTCCTTCTCTCTCTTCTATTCTCTCCCCTCCAACTAGGATTTGGATGACGTGGAGAACTATTTAGCCCGCTGAGTAAGCATCATAATACTTGCTCTTAGAGCTGTCTTACCTGCTGACGTGGACGAGCATACCCTAGGGCATCAGGCCACACGTCAGTGACCAAGTCGGCCCACGTATCAGTGAGTCGTTCTGACTTCAACGTAGGGGCAATTGCTTCCACGCCACAATAGGGGGCGGCAATCACCTCATCTCTGTAACTTGCCTCTGAAATTTCAATTCTGAATAAAGTTCTCAAGCATCAAATAGAAATGACGTCGTAGCTAGTTACTTCCTCCGTTTCTAAATATAAGTCATTACAACTTTCTTGAAGAGTCAAACTTTCTCAACTTTTACCAAATTTATACAATAAATTACTAACATTTATGATATCAAATAAGTATCATTAAATTTTTCATTAGATATATTTTTATAGTATAGCTATTCGGTATCATAAATCTTTGAAGCCATCTTTATAATTTTGATCAAAAATAAAATAGTTTGACTCTTCAAACAATTAAAGTGACTTATATTTTGAAACGGAGTATCAAGCATGGGTTACAGTATAGAACAACCATGTATTATCACATGGGGGAACACTGGTACGACCATCATGGCATGCATCATGTCTACTGTGCGATTGCAAGACCACCGTCATGGACATTTGAAGTGGCGACCCTTGTATGGCTCCTTTATCACCGATCTAGTTAATACTTATGGATTTATTTTGGGGGTACGGCCTCTTGATCTTTTCACCACGAGGTAGGACTAGAAAAACTACTTAGCAACTCCATTGTGTGTCGCCGCGCCGCCAGTAGAACCGCCATGCCGCCATGTTGATGGCTCCACACCCCTGGAACTCAAGTTAGTTCAAAGGCTTAAGGCAGAACTCGTCTTGTTTGCTTGGCTTATTAGCCTAGCCCAGCAGATTATTCTCCTCACAGTCTCAGACTGTGGTGCATCGACGTGGGAAATTTCTAGAGAACACTTCTATTACTTGCTAGAATACACATGTATATACATAATACATGGGCCCTTAGGCCTCCACACACATACACACAACCCAACACTACACACAGCCCAACACAGACTTTCCAGCCTAGTCCAACGAAACGAAAGGGGCGGCCAATTCGGAAGCACACTCAGTGGAAATAAATGTCTAGTTGTCATCAATGCTTTGCTTTGCTTACAAGTCAGAAACGACGACCTGCTAACAAGAGCCAGAAATGACAGCGATGTCTGTTAGAAGATGTTGTTAGTATCCTGCCTAGTCTATCCGATAGGTAGTTGGTTAGTTGTTCACGTATGGAGATCACGTTAACTCTCGACTTGTAATCTAAGCTAGGAAGTTAGTCGTAGATTGAGTTGTTTTCTTGACTTGTACTTCAAGATGTATGCGCCACGCTGAGGGCTCTTCTCAGCGTATATTAACGCGAAGCCGTGAAGGCCAGATGTATCCTTCACGCACGCGTTCCCGTAGTAGCCGGCCGGGAGACCCAGGGCGCCCCTGACGCTCGCCGCGACAACCAGGCGAACGTCCTCGCCGGCCGGGATCTCGAGCGCCGCCGTGCGCGCGCCATATCAGCGCCGCGAGCGCCTCGAAGGTCGTTGCGGGCGCCGCGTCCTTGCCGTTGGGGCCGCCACGCTGTGCCGTTGAGATGCCCTTCTTGATCGCGGCGATGTGGGCGGGGCGGAAGGTGAAGGTCCGCGTCACCATGTCGCCCGGCGGCGGGAATGGCGTCGGCGGCACCGGGTCGTACTCGTGGTGGGGGAACGACGGCCGCGGTGGGCGGCGGGCGTCCAGGAGCTCGCGGGACCAGACGGGGGCGACGGACGGCGCCGGGAGGCCGCGGGCGAGCTCGCCGACGGCGGTAATGAACTGGGCGATACCGGCGGCGTCGCACATGGTGTGGTTCAGGCGCAGCGCGAACACGAAGCCGCCGCACCGCAGCCGGGTCACCTATAGGGGATACAACAATACAAATCATACAACACAGCTGTATCCTTAGCGCTTGAAAGATTTATATATTTATATATATGCAATGAGTCAATGACATGTGCGAGTACTTATTGTATCATATGCAGTTCTCTACCTGGATGAGCAGCAAGGGACAGTTGAGCACACCGCCAGAGCCGTCGACGTCGAAGAGCAGCTGGTCCATGCACGGGAACGGCGGCCTCGAGCTCGGCGAGCCGCACGTCAGCGTCGGCCTCGACGAACAGCACGCCCTCGCCGGCGCAGTCTACGACGAGCCTCTTCCCTTCCACCTCCCTCAGCCTCCCGGCGAGCGGGTAGTACGTGTACTAGCGCCTCGCCATTCGCCAAGCGCGCAGCGGACGGCGGCCAGCGGAGCCCCACCTGGTCGTCGATGTCGGACAGGCGCTTGGTCTCGCGCGGCGTCTTCCTCGCCGGGACGACGAGCTCCGGGTGGCGGCGGCGGACGGCGAAGGCGATCGTCATGATGAAAAGGGGAGCACAGGATGGCTTTGGTTGCTTGTGTGTGGATTACTGGAGACACAGGTGTTGATTTATTGCAATTGCAACATCCGAGCTAGCCGTACGTTACGAGTGTGTGTGTGTATGTGTACTAGCTAGCCAAGCATGAGGTGTGATTCTGAGGTGCATGCTTCCTGTTGGTTGTTAACGTGGCTAGCAGGGGTCCATGGCTTCAGTTTTTCAAAGGGAGTTGAGCTGCTCCCTTGTTATTGGTCACTTTAGATTTGCTATAACCTCTCTAGTTTTAATCAAACTATTGAGGCGGGCGACGGTCACCGCAACCAGAACTACTCCCTTCAGCAGCGGAAGCCATATTGATCAACGTGACTTTTGTTTTTTGAAATAGCCCGAAACCATATTACAAACTATTAAAACATAGGAAACTATCTAACAATTTTATTTTTGTTAATTTTTTGTATAAGTAAAAAAACATGCTCACTGTAAAATAATTAAAAATAATATACATACTAATATACATACACGTGCCACTATAAAATACTTAAAAAAAGTTAAATAATCAATTTTACATATATCTCAAAATAATGTACAAATCAAAAAATCATTCTCATTACCCTTCACGCTTGAAATCAACAATAATCCTTATTATGCCTAAGAGCACCCGCAGTGATTGCCCAAAAGCGAACTGTGGTTCGATTGGAGCGAACCGTGACCATAGCGAACAACGAACCATGGTTGTCACTGTGAAATGCGAACCGTCTGCGCGGTGTGAACCGTCAACTGCTCAAGAAAATAAAATAAGCGGCCTTCCCCGCGAGCGAGGAGCGCCACCTCCGGCAGCACGGCCCAAGGCGGAGACACCTCGGGGACGTCAGACGCGCACTCCACCAAGCAGCGCACCTTCGCTCGTCGCCCCTCGTCGCGCGCCCCTCCGAATCCGGCCTGGCCTGCTTCCGCCGCGGCCCCGCGCGAGTGCCAGCGGCCGCACGCTCCCGGCCTCGGAGTAGCCGACGGCCAGGCCACGACGCGCGCGTCGCGCCCCTCGTGTAGATGCGGCCCCCGCTCCGGGCCGGATCAGGGCGCCGGCGGATGGCCCCGTACCTCCGCCTGTCGTGCTGCACCTCGAGGAGGAAGAAGCCACAGCCCAAGTCGCCATTAGATCCAGCGCGAGCTGCAAGAGCCCGGCGAAGGACTTAATCTTCTCAAATCCATGAACGGATGCCTTGATTTGTTCTTCTTCGGTGCTCTCAGATCGGGAGAATCAGGGAAGGATGGAGAAGTGTCACACCCGGTTCTGAAAAACAAAACCGAGTGTACACCGTATGTGTGCCAGGATCTAGTTTCATACATATAGTTAAACAAAAAGTGAATAATAGAGACAGTATCACGTAAAACAAAATACATAAAGAGACTATCAGAGTATTACACAGCTAAATCCTGAAACGGAGGCTCCAACTGCACAAACAGTCGACCGGGGGTTGCGTACGCCTAGCAACATCTTCAACGGCTTCACACCTTTTTCTTCTAAGCAGCAATATAGCAAGGGTGAGCACACTTATGGTTGGTACTCAGAAAGGCCACAAAGGTTAACCAGAAATGATTTATTATAATCTTTAAGTAAGTTACTCATGTGGAGGTCCAGGCCACTCGTGACCGTGAGCACGACTGTTATAACAGTTTTACACTCTGTAGAGGTTGTACACTTTCACCATGAGTCGCGTAAAAGCTCAAAGAACTTTAAACCCAACCATACTGCACCACACAGGCACGTATCACACTACCGAGGTGTGACTGCATAGGGACGCTACGAGGCCTTTACAAAGATTCCCTAGTAAGGATAGCTCGCTAAGGATTCAAAATCAGCGTGATGTATAAACCTCTCCAATGGGCACACCTTAGCAAAGGCTTCCTCTCAAATAGGGGCCGGGTTATACACCAACTACAGTCTCCCCCTCTTGCCCCTTTCGTGTAAAGCTACCAGAGACTAGAGTTTCTAATTATTCAGTCAAGACCAGAGCCCATTAGTCTCATGGTTGTACTGTTTTCCTGGGTGGTTTCCCATGTTCCGATTAAAGTATAATATTCTTATAAAAGCAAAGATAGAATGAGGGTTAGGGTCACTTGTCTTTCTCCAGCGAAAAGCTACTCTTACTATTTTCTGCTCTTGCTCTCTTGAACTCTTACTCTTCAAGCTTCCGAACAGCAACACTTCTACTCGAAGCAAACATCGGTACAAGCATACTAGCAAATAAACAAGAACAACTAAGAACAATACACCATTCAAAAGAAAAGGTTTAAAAGAACGTTCTAAATGATAGGGCTCGCTGCTAATGGTAACGGTAAACTTTGGATAAGCAGAATGTATCAATGATGTATGATACCATAGGAAACAAAAGATAATATAAGTTGATATGGATTACTACAGATACTGTTGTATACGAGTAATGAGTAGCTGACAAAGTATGTTCAGATGATAATATGGTAAATAGAATAATAAAGTGAACAAGGGAACAGGATGGTGAACAGGCATGTATTGCATAGCAAAAGGCAAAAGACCAGCTAGCTAATTATAACCACGTTGCATGTGGAAGAAGGGTAAAATAGGACTATTGCATAGGCATGATGTAAGGATGATATCACGATGAAGCAATACTCGAGAGAGAAATTAATCGATAGATAAAATGGTTCTGACGTGAACAAGGATTAAAATAGGTAAATGAAGGATCATTCTATAGATTAAAGATAGTCACGCTAGGCCAAAAGATTTATGGAGTTTGACCATATGGGAAAGAAGTGTGCACGAGTATTTTAAATCTTTTGTTAAAGGAAAAGTCCTAATTAATTACCATGCATGTAACGATGGCTTGTCTGCTTCTGTACAAACGTGTGGCTTCCTTTCCATGGCTGCCGTCTTGTTGCTCTGGCTTCATGCATGGGCGGTGCTTTGCATTTGATGGCAGGCGATGGCCGTAAAGAGAAGATAGGTGGTTGCTCAGCAGCTTGCTCGGCAAGGGATAACAGGCACGACCATAGGTGGCTCGAGTTTGCAGGTTACTTAGATTAGAGACACCAAAGGGGAGAGTCGCGGTAGATGCAGAGGTCATCCTCACCGGCGGTAGACGACAGTGGCCTCAGCTGCCTGGACGAGGGCGACGATTGGTCGGGAGGCTGCTGGCGGGGAACGCGCGGCAATGCAAGGCCATGCCGGGGACAGTTAGTGAAGACAGCTCATAACGATCGATCGTAGAGAAGGCATGTCAGGCGACGGCACTCGGTGACACCGGCATGGTTGAGCGGAAAACGGAACGAGGCCGGAGATCAGGAACGTGATGGTGTACTCACGCATGATGACCGGTGACGTGCGGAGATCGAACTCGACAACGGCCCTTTTCAACCTTAGCGTAGAGAACATGCTTCAGCTCCTCCTACTGCAGCTCGATCAGGGTGAAAACGACGGCGGAACGGTCGGGCTACGCGATGGCGTGGTGAAGGTCAGAGCCAGGACGATATTTGCCTGCGGCGGCGGCGGCGGCGGCTGCGGCTTGCGAAGGAGCTAGGGCACATAAGCTATGGATGAAATAACTCAGCGCACCGCTTGCGAGTTTCATGCAACATTGAAGAACATATCAGTGATGGTACGTCTAACAATGACTTAGAGTTAGTTGCGAATATTTATTTATTTGACGTAGAATATTTATTTATTTGATGCACTATATTTTATCACCACTGAGCTATATATTATTGTTTTATTAACTTTCTTTCCCTTCAATATATTAGGACAAGCAGTCCACTCTAAGGAGATTCCATATGGCTAACGCACCAGTTGAGGTTAAAACAAGTTGTTTCGGACTACAACAGCTTGCAGCTTGACATCCTCGGAGGTGATGGGGAAACACTACTTGAGAGTGTTGTCACGGCATCATTCTATGCAGCAAGCGTGACATCATCATACCTGGTATGCAAACAACAACCTTGACAGCTGATGATCCGCCGGCTCATGATTCGCCGGCTCATGATCCGGCGCCGGCTCATGATCCACCGGCTCATGATCCGGCGCCGGCTCATAATCCTTGGTCTCCGCCGGCTCATGATCCGCCGGCTGATGATCCTTGGTCTCCTCCGACTCATGATCAGTCAGCTGAAGAAGATTGGTCTCCCCCGGCTAAGCAAAAGAGGCCTCCGCGCAAAAAGAAGATTGCGCCATGAACTCCCCCAGTACAGAAGAAGCGCCCAACTAAGCAAAAGAAAGTACCAGCAAACAAGAAATTAGCTTACGAGCTGGCGCCAGAGGAACTTAGTGAGGAGGTTGTTGGGTATGGAACCCCGGTACCCGTAGAGAAACCACTCGAAGGAAGGAAATAAAAGTCGGACTCCTACTAGGACTCTACTCTGTAATCCTATTAGGACTCCAACATTGTAACCGACTAGTTCCCCGCTCCCTGGGATATATAAAGGAGGGCAGGGGTGACTAGATCGGTAGGACTCAGGGAGAACATAGACCAAACCAACTCCCAACAGAGAGAGACGACATTACGCAATACAAACCACCAAACAGGACGTACGGTATTACGCTATCTCGGCGGCCCGAACCTGTCTAAACTTTGTGTTGTGTAGCCATTGCATTCCTGATCTTGGCGAAACCCCACCTGAAATCTACTACCTCAGGATACCCCTCGGTAGGATCGACGGTACAACACCGACATCTGGCGCGCCAGGTAGGGGTTTTCCTCGAGGATCCCGTGGTGAACCTAATGGCGTCTATCAAGCTTGGATTGAATTGCTCGAGCCGGATTCGATCCATCGAGTAGTTTTTTTTGAGCACCCACCCACCCCGATTTCTAAGATCAATCAACTCGGCGTATTGTTTGTGGTCAATCGACGACTTGATTGTTGCGCATCTGCTCTCGTGAGTTCAAGTCTGAAGCGAGCAAAGTAGTCTCGGCGAGTCCGACCCCAACAGGCAGCTGTCGCGTTCAAGTTTGAGTCTGAAGCGGATAAAATTGCTAGCCGTGACCAAGCGTGTGCGACGCATACAAAGTCCTGCAAGGTGATGTCCCTGGCGGAGAAGAAAAGAGAGTCCACAACGATCACTACTCGGTGATATGTACCTCGTGCGTGTCAAGTAAGAAGCCAACACGGAATTGACTTCGAAGTCGAGTCCGGTCTGAAGCAGAGGTGGCACTGGTTTTCGTCGAGTTGAAGTCCAAACCGGACACACAGAGGCACAAGTAGAAGGCAAAGATTGGTATCAACATATGCATCACGCAAAGCACGAGCAGCATGCCCCGTTTTGGTGCGGTCAAAATTCAAAAAGTGCCACGGCTAAGTATACACGGAAGCCCACTGGAAGATCATATGCTAGCTCCTAGCTGCTAATCCTACCCAAGGATGCACTCGGCCTGCGGAACTCACCCACGGGGACCTCGACCAAGCTCAAGCTCGCGGCGCAACACCGACTAGCTGCTGATGACAAGTACTTGGCACGACTCTTCTTGCACCAATGATGACTTCAACTACTCGGCACGACCTCAGCTCACGCCGCCGCTACACCAGTGATGACTTCGACTACTTCAAGATTGCGCCACCACTAGAAGAGAATGAGGCATCCGCGGACGACATAAACAACGGCTATTTTTGGTCCCGGTGCTAATGGAGTATTAGCACCGGGTCCAACGACTAGCAGCCGCGCGCAGGCGCGCGCGGCGCGCGTTGTTGGGGGGAGGACCTTTAGCACCGGTTGCATCCAGCAACCGGTGCTAAATCTACCCCTTTAGCACCCGTTGCTGCCTGCAACCGGTGCTAATTCTGGAGCAACATTTAGCACCGGTTCTAGCTAGAAACCGGTGCTAAATAGCCGATGTTAGCACCGGTTGCAGCCAGCAACCGGTGCTGATTATCTACCTATATATTCCCTCATTCCTCCCCACGCCCGAGCCAGCATGAACACTCCGAGCTGTGTTCATGGTGTGCTCGGGTTGAGGGGAGATTTTGCCAATTTTTTTTCAAAAATTGTGAAGCTTTCCTTCTTTTGAAGCATTCTACGAGGTACACAATTTCATCCTCTCATGTTCTTGTTTAGTTTCTATTGTTATTATACTTTATAAATATGAAATTTGTGAAGAAAAAAAGAGAAGAGAGAGAAAGGGTTATATATGTGTGTTCATAGTGTTTTAAATTTAATGTTAGGTATGTATTGGAGAAATTTTGTTAGAAATCTTTTTTGAGTTTGCTTTTTAGTATTTTATTTATAAATGAAATATAATGATTTTTAAAAATGTGTTATGTAATTTTTTATATTAATTGGAGATATGTGAAATTGGTTAGTTTATTTTGACAGAAGTTCGTAGGTTGTAATGAGTATTTTTCAATAACATTTATTGTTTTTTGAGAAATAAAAGCCTTGTGGATATATCGATATGGCTACTGCTGGAGGAAGTGGGACCGGTGATAGTGATCGTGGTTCGTCTCGCGGGAAGGGCAAAACTACAGTACCACCTCATGATAAGTCGAAAAAAACCAAGACCTTGGGTGAAAGCACAACTTAAATTTTTGATTAAAACACACGAAGAATGTGTTGCAAGGGGTGAGGAACCTGGTTTTGATCTTCAAGATCTGTTGCGGCGCTACGGTCCAGCTCCACCATCTTCTGCACCAGGAAAAAATATATCAGAGCATCCTACTTTCCCACCGAAGGATGGTTAAAGATATAGGTCGTGTTGCATGTTGGATGTGGAGAAATTTATGTACGACATCTTGAATAAATTATGAACATTGGTCGTGTTTCATTATGACTTTGAGAAATACAATTTTATTTTCAAATAGATCACTTTGTAATGTATGAATAAATTATGAACCTTGGTCGTGTTGGATATTTCGATAATTTTGAAATGTATATGAATTAATTAGATCACTTTGCTAAATGTAGATGAATAGGCAATGGATGCACTTGGCGGACCGACGCAGTCAGGAGTGGGTTGATGGCATGCATGCTTTTCTCGATGTGGCGGAGGACAACAAGTCGCCGTCAGGTGACATGTTTTGTCCGTGTGGGCAATGTAAAAATAAAAAATCGTACAAATCAAGAGGGGTTCTTCACTTCCATCTGATGACCCATGGTTTCATGCAAAACTATGCGGTTTGGTCGAAACACGGTGAAAGAGGAGTCATAATGGATGACAATGAAGAAGAGGAGGATGATAACGACATTCAATATGGTGCCTTTGCGGATGTTGCAATGGATTATGCAGATCAGGATGGTGCTGACCAGGAAGATGTTGCTCCACAAAATGACCCTAATGATGCACTTGGTCAAATGTTACGTGATGCCGAGCAAGGCTGCGATAATGACAAGGAAAGGAAAAAGATAGATCGTATGTTACAGGACCACAGAACTGATTTGTACCCAAATTGCAAATAGGGGCTGAAAAGGTTGGGTATCACGCTTGATTTTTTGCAGTGGAAGGCATGTAATGGTGTTACTGACAAGGGTTTTAAGGAATTATTGAAACTCGTGAAGAAGATTCTTCCCGAGGGTGACGAATTGCCATCAACAACGTGGGAAGCAAAACGTGTTGTTTGCCCTCTTGGTTTAGAGGTGCATAAGATACATGCGTGTCCTAATGACTGTATCCTATATCGTGGTGCTGAATACGAAAATTTGGATTGTTGTCCGGTTTGCAAATGCACATGCTACAAGATCAGGCGAGATGACCCTGGTGAGGTTGATGGGGAGACTATTAAGAACAAGATTCCTACGAAGCTGGTGTGGTATTTTCCTTTAATACCACGTCTGAAGCGTTTGTTCAGGAACAAAGAGCATGCCAAGTTGATGCGATGGCACAAGGAAGAACGTAAAAATGATGGTATGTTGAGGCACCCCGCCGATGGATCCCAGTGGAGAAACATTGACCGAGCATGCCCAACGTTCGATGCTGATGCAAGAAATTTAAGGCTTGGTTTAAGTACTGATGGCATGAATCCATTTGGTGAAATGAGCAGTAGTCATAGCACTTGGCCTGTGACTGTATGTATCTATAACTTACCTCCTTGGCTATGCATGAAGCGGAAGTTCATTATGATGCCGGTGCTTATCCAAGGTCCAAAGCAACCTGGCAACGACATCGATGTTTATCTAAGACTATTGCTTGACGAACTTAAACAACTGTGGAAGGAAGAAGGTGTTACTATGTGGGATGAGTACAAACATGAAAGTTTTAACCTTAGGGCACTACTTTTCATCAACATCAATGATTGGCCTACACTAAGTAACCTGTCCGGACAAACAAACAAAGGATATAAAGCATGCACACATTGCTTAGATGATACTGAAAGCATCTATTTGAAGCATTGTAGAAAGGTTGTTTACATGGGTCATCGTCGATTTCTTCCTTCGAAGCACGAACTACGAAAGAAATGTCCACACTTTGGCGGGATGCGGAGCACCGTACAAAGCCGATACACCGCAATGGACAAGATGTATTTGATATGGTGAAAATGTAGAAGTAATATTTGGAAAGGGAGATGGAAGCCAACCTGTCAAGGCAGGTGAGGATGGGCGTGCCGCGATGTGGAAGAAAAAGTCTCTCTTTTGGGAGCTTCCTTATTGAAAATTGTTAGAGGTCCGCAACGCAATTGATGTGATGCATCTGACGAAAAATCTTTGTGTGAACTTGATCAGCTTCCTTGGTACTTATGGGAAGCCAAGAGATACACTGAAGCACGACAGGAACTTAAACGTTTGAATCTACGGAATGATCTACATCCAGAAAACAGAGACAAAGGACGCAAGTACCTGCGTCCCGCTAGCTTCACTCTCAGCAAAGAGGAGAAGGCAAGTATGTTTGAATGCTTGAACAGTATCAAGGTCCCGTCAGGCTATTCCTCCAATATTAAAGGAATAATTAACATGAAAGATAAAAAGTTCTTAAACCTCAAGTCTCACGACTGTCATGTGTTGATGACCCAACTGCTTCCCATCATACTGAGGGGTGTGCTACCAGTTAATGTGCGGAAAGCGATTGTGAAGCTACGTGCATTCCTTAATGCGATTTCTCAGAAGGTGATCAATCCTGAAGATTTGGATAGGCTACAGAACGACGTGGTCCAATGTCTTGTCAGCTTTGAGATGATATTTCCACCATCATTCTTCAATATTATGACACATCTATTGGTTCACGTCGTCAAAGAGATTCGTATACTGGGCCCAGGTATTTCTTCATAACATGTTCCCTTTTGAGAGATACTTTGCTGTTCTGAAGAAGTATGTACGTAGTCGTGCTCGTCCAGAAGGATGCATTGCTAAGGGATACGAAACAGAGGAGGTGATTGAATTCTGTGTTGACTTTATCGAAGACCTCAAGCCGATTGGGTTGCCTGAATCACATCATGAGGGGAGACTTGGTGGAAAGGGCACACTAGGAAGAAAGACGATGGTAATCAGAGACATGCTGACATTTCGTAAAGCACATCTCACAATTCTGTAGCAGTCAGCCTTAGTTGCTCCATACATCGAGAAGCACATGAAGATTCTGTATGAAGAAAATCCAGGAAAGACTGCGACATTTATTCAACGTCAACACAATAGTAGTTTCGCAGATTGGTTGCGAGAACATCTGATGGCTGTTGTGGGTATTGATGCGCAACTAGCCTTTCTAGCTAGGGGTCCATCGACCACGATCTTAAAATTTCAAGGCTACGACATAAATGGGTATACATTTTATACAAGAGCCCAAGACAAGAAGAGCACCAACCAAAATAGTGGTGTCCGGATCGATGCGACCGACAGCAATGGCACCCCGAAATTAGCTTACGAGCTGGCGCCAGAGGAACTTAGTGAGGAGGTTGTTGGGTATGGAACCCCGTTACCCGTAGAGAAACCACTCGAAGGAAGGAAATAAAAAGTCGGACTGCCTACTAGGACTCTACTCTGTAATCCTATTAGGACTCCAACATTGTAACCGACTAGTTCCCCGCTCCCTGGGATATATAAAGGAGGGCAGGGGTGACTAGATCAGTAGGACTCAGGGAGAACATAGACCAAACCAACTCCCAACAGAGAGATGACATTACGCAATACAAACCACCAAACAGGACGTAGGGTATTACGCTATCTCGGCGGCCCGAACCTGTCTAAACCTTGTGTTGTGTAGCCATTGCGTTCCTGATCTCGGCGAAACCCCACCTGAAATCTACTACCTCAGGATACCCCTCGGTAGTATCGACGGTACAACACCGACAGAAGTCACCGCAGAAGTATACGCGCATTTCCACAAGAAGAAAGAGCCTGAGAAGGAGATTGAAGTTGACCCGGTCAAGGCGTCGGCTTTTTTAAATAATTTGAGCAGGTCAGAACAGAAAAAGGCTGCAATATCTGACTACGACCGCTCATTATTAAAATCTTATCAGAAAAGGAAGAAATCTGAGCAGGATGAGCGGTTGGCGAAGTCCAAACCTTCTACTGTGGAGCAGCCAGGCAAGCAATCTAAGTCGGCACCGTCTAAGTCCAAATCGGTTCCTCAACTCGGCGAACAACCTCAGCGGGGATGGCCTAAGTTGCCAGATGAATACGAATTGAACGTGCAATGACTAATGAGAGAGACCGGTATGACTAGAGAGCAAGTCACTGGGCAAAGTTCCCCGCCCCGAGCTAAAGTTACCTAGGTGAGCTGAGCTTGGCAAGTCTTTCATCGAGCCAGAAAAATTTAAGAAACTGTAAACAAAGATGTATTTATTCCATGAATGGTACATGGTTCAAGCGGCAAAAGGATGGCATATGTTCGGGTTCGCGTAAAGGACAAAGTTTTTTTTCAATGGTGAACTAACAATTTGGTTGGAGTTCAAAGATATCTACGAACTTTGATTCCAGCCTGGGTTTTGTAAGTGATTTGTTCGAATCATTTCTTTATTATCATGTAAACAAAATCTATGACTAAGGGTCTTTTTTATTTTGGCTTTTCATGCAGAAAGGAGATTCAAAGATGTCGGAGGGAGTGCGTTTTTGACGTTGGTTTCATGGACCCGTCAGAGATAAACAGAGACATGATTCTATCAGATCCAGAGGGCACATATCAGAACTTATTGAAGTTTGTGGATAAACAGAATTATATGGACTCCATACTGTTGCCATACAACTACCGGTGAGTGCAAACACTATGTAGTCCATTTTATTTTCTTCATTTCTCATTATACTATGACACTTATATGTATCCCTATAGTTTCACTGGATCCTCATAGTATTGAATCCTGACAGAGGTGTGGTGAACGTCTTTGATTCGTTGAGGAAACCACCAGAAGAGTATCAAGAAATCATTGACATGTTTGTAAGGTCGTACATATATACTTTTCACCAATTCAAATTTACTTTAGAATTTGAGACTAACAACATGATTATGTAATCGCAGGATGTGGAACGACATTCATGAAAAGCACCCTGGATTTGAATATGAAAAACTTGTATGGCATACTGATTTCCCAGGTACGTATGCAATTGGTACATATACACGTCTTTACTAATCAACTAAAAGAATTATCTTTAACTTTGTTTTCGCCAATAGTGTGCACAACAGGGGCCAGGCAATAATTTATGTGGATACTACGTCTGCGAGTACATGCACAACTGGATTAAAAAACATTTACTAACCATGATATTATGGTACACAATAACTATTTACACATTTCTAATTCAAGTGCACCATTATTATATTTTAATTTTAATTGTTTGCAAATTGTAGATGATGTCCATCTCGGCTAAAAGTCTCGAGAAGCATAAGATCGACGCAATTTCAGAACAACTTGTGGGATTTATTTGGGACGAGATCGTCAACGTCAGCAGGAGAATTTCATTACCCAGATTCATGGGATCATCCGGACAACTCAAGTTGTCGTTCCTCTTAAGCTCGTCCTAGTTCCTCAGCTCGTCCTAGTTCCTCTGTCGGTCCTAGTTGTAGATCGTAATGCATGCATGGATCTCAAGTTGTACTATAAACTTAACTCTTTTGGCACTAAAATGTAATATATATGTCTTTTTTATTCTTATATATACGAGCCCGGCCTATACGAATACTTACTAGTGCAGTACGACATCCGTATTAGCACAAATAGATAGGCAAAATACGTATACAAACAAATATATATATGCTAGCTAGAAAAAGAAAAAAAATATATGGTGATATTTAGCACCGGTTCTAGATACAAACCGGTGCAAAAGGAGCTCGCGCAGGGTCCACGTGCGCGCCCTCTTTAGCACCGGTTTGTATCTAGAACCGGTGCTAAAGGGGGCCGGGTACCCCTTTAGCACCGGAAGATCTGCACCGGTTGCTGAAGGGGGTTTCCCAACTGGTGTAGATACGTGTTTCTCCGGTAGTGCATTTTATCACTAATCACTACCATTACTGCATTGTTATCAAGCAAAATACTTAGAGTTGTGCCAAGTTGAGCAGCCATGCGCTCAGGCTCCTGGCCGAGCCGAAAACGCACTGCCCAGAGACCGACTTTTCCGCAACGTGGTGCGGTTGTTCAGCATATATATTACCAGATCGTTTGATCTGGCGCATCTTCTGAATCAGAGGCAGAGCATCAATGCGCATGTGCTACTTGCTCTGAGAGTCTGAGTCTCACATGGCAAGAATAGAATTTATTAGTTGTTAGTCAATGAGCACCAGGCAGTCAGGCACGCTCGAAATTCCTTATCTCCCTCCTCGCAACGATCGCAACAACTTCAGAGCTTCATGGTGATGCACGGGCCAATAATTAATCGAAGAGCTAAGTTTGTTTAAGCAGGAAACCCTCCCGGGTCGTAAGCAGAAATAGAACTATTAAGAAGCAAGGAACACGACCGATGGGCTAACCGTTTCCCATCAATTTTAGAGGTCTTCTTTGATGCAGTATAGAGGGATGGACATTTTTATAATTAGACTAATATAATTTTTTTTTACTGGAAGAATTTTATACGCATGATTTCACGCTCATGGGCCAGACGATCACAGATGTGACCTGCCAACGGCCTAGCTGTCCAGATCATAAAAAGCTTGCTTTCACATCTAGTTCGCGTGATGAACACCTAGTTCAGCTCTCCACTCCGCCCTCCACGGGAGCAAACTCTCGCGCATCTTCGCCGGAAGCAGTCGCTTCTTTCAGTCATAATACGGTATATGTGCTTCCATTAATCTCCGCACTGTTTCACCATTGTCATCTCATTTCTCCAATCACAGATCAAATCTGCATCATCCTGCGAATCGAAAGGTTGTGGGCTTGTGGTGTGCTGCTGATCAGCCTTTTCATATGTTCGTGTTAAGCGCTTGTCGTCATTTTGAAGAGGGGGAGTGCAGGGCAAGCATCAGCTGCTAGTAACACATAAGTACTATACAACACTTTACCCCTTATCTCTTGAACTGATCAGCTAGCTTTGCTTTAATTTGCCCACGAGTGGAAGGTTCGATCTTAGGCCAAATGCATGGGGTTTCTACTTTCTAGAGCTCCGTTGCTTCCATGGCTGACTTTAGTCAAGCAATGCATATGGTGCAAATCGTCAACGTAGGGAAGTGATCGATGAGGGCTGTCTTTGGCTCTGAATGGTTAGGGAATTAATGAGGTGCGAAGGTGAGCCAATAAGTCAATTATCATCGACTCATCCATTGAGTGTTAACGTAGACACCAGATCGTCGAGTCTATTGCATCCGTGATCATTTTCAGCAGGATTTGTTGCAAGTCTCCGCGTGTCTTTGTTTCAGTTTCTCTTCTATGATGTCTTAGGTTACTTTAAGGCCTTATAGTGTCTTGAACATATCCTGCTGATCTTGTTTGAGGTATATTTGATCACCCAAGACCATCTCACCTTGCATCTATTAGGCTAAGTCCTTATATATTGTGTTTGTGAAGTGTGTACCTCTTTAGGCGCTTTAGGTCTAAAGAACGGATTCCATGTAATTGCATCCTAATCATAGCAAAAACAATTTCTAGGCCTCCAAATGATTCAAAAGATCTATCAAGAAAGTATGCGTTGACCTGGTTATTATGTGACAACCACCTGATGAACGTGTCAGAGAAATGACCAAAGAAGCTACAACTCAATAGTAGAGGCAAAGGTGACCACATAATCGTTGGGTTAAAGTTTCTCTGCATTGATAAATCAACTAGGCATTGGTTTGGAGTGGAGAATGTGGCTTTAGTTGCAAAACTCTTTTTGGGTGCGTGGGTGCAATACTAGTTGAACCAAAGTTGTACATTTAGATAGCATGATCTAATTTATATTGTGTGCAAAGTAGTGAGCCATTAGTTAATATATTAAGTTTTCAAATCGCCTCTCCCCTGTTAGGACATGCGAGCACGATCCTTTCATAATTTCATGTGAGAGTAGATTCTCTGAATAGTTGCCCCATGTGTCGCTCTCTTAATCCACTGCAAACGAGTTCACATGCATGTCTTATATTAGAACTACTGTATTTGAAGATTACGTGGATTCATGTGAGGACATGTGCTGCATGGCTTGTGCCTCCTCTCTTAATCCACTACAAGCGAGTTCACATGTCTTATATTATATAGAACTACTGTATTTGAGGATTGTGTGGATTCTCGTGAGGGCATGTGCTATACAAGATGTATGAAAAGGGTTGTTTGTGATTTGATTTTATTTGGAGTTTTTGTCTGTTACGGTTTTGATTTGTTTTCTCATCAGTTGCCCTAAAAAATCTCTAAATTAATGTACATAGTTTCTGTGATAATATTAAATATTTTTGCATGCTTCAGAGTGTAGTTGTCACAAGTTTTGATTTGTATTTCTGATCAGTTGTAATTGTATTAATATATCTTAGGCAATACACAGCTTTCTGACTTCATCGATCTTAAACAGTTTTACATGTGTATGCGCACAGTTTTCTTAATTACCAGCCTCGCTTTCATATCTTCGTGTCCACTTCAAGGATCCCATCGACATAGCTGCACTGTGCTTCGAATACAAAGCTCCAGTGCTCCACTCAAGTTAATTGAGAACCTCTAGCATGCCTCAGCTGCACCCTGCACACACACTGATATGATCTTTTGCCCTTCCTTTGTTTCACTCCTTTCAGCGAGGGGCCTTTAATTTGTATTACAGAATGCAGGACATAGATATGGAAATAGAGGATGTAACCCTTAAATTCTTAAGAGAAGTTACAGATGATTTCTCCAAGGAGCGGATAATTGGTGAAGGAGCATTTGGAGTAGTTTACAAGGTGAGATGTTTAGTTCTTGGATACGATATGGTGTTCCTGGAAAGTGGCCAAAAAAACATAAATCAAAATCATATCGTCTTCGTAATACAGTAAAACATCAAATAAAACAGAGATAAAACCTACGGTTCTTGCATATGGCATATCAAATATAATGTAATAGGTACTACATAGATAAAATGGTTAACATATACTGAATATTGATAGCATACATTTGGCAGTGAGTGACTAAAAATGGTGATGATGTTGCTGTGAAGAAACTGAAGCTTCGTGATGTCAATCTTGACCTTAAGCAGTTCCAAAATGAGCTCTATAACCTCACAAAACTCAAGCATCCAAACATTGTACGGATTCTTGGCTATTGCTATGAAATAGAGAAAAACCCTTTGTTCATGGATGATGGACGTGAGGTGTTGGTTGACAAGCCATATCTAGCACTCTGCTTCGAGTATTTGCACAATGGGAGCCTTCAAAAGCATCTTTCTGGTACTCTCTGCTGCTTTATTGTCGGTACATATGTTTTCTAAGAATATTTTGTATATTTACATTTGATTAATAATCTTTTTTGTTTACTGCCACAGACGAGTTTTGTAAATTTGACTGGCACAAACGGTTCAAAATAATTAAGGGGATTTGTGATGGTCTAAAGTATATTCATAAGGATCTTCAACCACATATTTATCACTTCGACCTTAAACCTGACAACATATTGCTAGACAAGGACATGGTGCCAAAGATTGCAGATTTTGGTTTGTCAAGGATCTTTGGTAACGAACTAGCACGGGTCACACAACAACCTTATGGAACACTGTAAGTTTAATGTCTCAGGTGAACATATCATTTTTATCCAAAAAAAATGTGTGTATTAAAAAATCATTTCATATGATGCAATGCAGTGGGTACCAGCCACCTGAATATTTAGAAAAAGGTGAAATTTCAGAGATGTTTGACATATTCAGCTTGGGTGTCATAATAATAAGGATAGTGTCAGGACCCAAGGGCTACCCTGATTGTCAAGACATGTCTTCGCATAAGTATATTAATCAAGTGAGATACTACTTAATTTAAAAGTATGTCATATTTTCACATTGTAATGGTATCAGCTCAGCCATTTCACTTTATTAGGTCCGGATAGACTGGAGGAATAGGTTGCAAGCAACATGTACTGGCGATTCACTTGAAGCATATTGCCACCAAGTAGAGACATGCACTCAGATAGCATTGGACTGTGTGCAGAAAGATAGCCAGAAAAGGCCTGATATAATAAAGATCACAGAGAAGCTGAATGAGCTTGAAATTCACAATGGAAAGGTAATTAGTACCTATTTGTAAATTCATACAATGTATAGCTAGGATTGGAAATAATCTTACTACATGCACAATCATGTGATCAGTTCACTTAGTTATGTCTTTCCAGTATAGTAGGAATTGTTTCTCAACAATATTATTCACTACATGAATCAAGAGCCTAATAGCATAAATCACATTTTATATCCTCTAAAACTGATGTTGATTATGTGAAACATATTGATTGATAGGAATAAAGCTCAACTCTATTTTTTCTATATTATATTTTATCTGAAACCGAAAACTACATTAGTCATTTTCAAATTGAAAATGAATAATCATCACAAAGGTTAAAGGACAACAACTTGTGATTCATTTTTTAACTAATTTATTTTGTGGACAACATTACATTGACATGAAAAATTATTGTGTAACATAGGTTCAAGAATACTTTGCGTGTAGGAAAACATAAATACTAAAATTTATGTGCTATTTAAATATTATTTCTTCTAACCCAAAAACATATTCCGTTTAATAATGATTCATCATCATCATCAAACTTTGACTCCCAATATATATTGCATTGACCATTTGAAAAATACTAATGTTCACGCTGAAAATTGTTTCAGCAACTGAAATTGCTAACATCCTTAATCAAATTGTCTAGTTTGTTCACAAATGAATTGAAATTTTGCAGTTTCCCCAGAAAGGATGTCACAAGATAGAGATGGGAACAAAATCCAATTATATTACTGACCCACACCACAATAGTAATTTGTGCTCAGGCCCTAGTTGCAGTGAGCTGGAATTATTTTTTGATGCACCTGAAACATCATCAGACGTAGTAGAAGAAATCATAGGGAGGACAGAAGAAAAAGAGAAAGTGATGATGGATTTTTTGGTCAAAGCGATGCTAGAAAAGATTGCCATCCTTCCTATATATGGTATTGGAGGCATTGGTAAGACAACTTTTGCAAGATTGATATACAATCATCCAAAGTTCAAACATTATTCTCAGGTTTGGGTCAATGTGTCCCAGAGATTTGACTTGAATAAAATTCGTGAGTCTATAATTTCACAGCTATCTAGCAAAGAGAGTTTGACTAATGAAAGACAGATGGTACATTGTTGCCTCTCGGAGCTACTTTCTCATAAGAAGGTTTTAATTGTTTTAGATAACATATGGGAGGAAGATCAGCTCAAGCTGCAGGCCTTACAGGATATGCTTTATTGTGATGACAGCAACATAATTATTTTAGTAACAACACGCAGTGAACGTGTTGCGGATAAAATCTGTACTAACCTTAAACCATACAAGATATTACCCTTAACAAATGACATGTGCTGGAATATAATTAAACAAAGATGTGCTTTTGAAGATAGAGATGACAAAGAACAGTTGATCGGTATAGGAAGGGAGATTGCCCAGAAGTGTGGTGGTGTGGCTTTAGCAGCCCGATCTCTTGGCTTCACTTTAAGGTCCACGAAAAATTTTGCTCAATGGACGAAAGTGAAAGATAGTGATATCTGGAATGAACCAGTTTCAAAGGACACTTCTTCGCCAAACCATGTTCTTGCATCTTTGAAGTTAAGCTACAGCTATATGCCTCCATGCTTGAAGCAATGCTTTACCTACTGTGCAATCTTTCCAAAAGGTCACAAGATAGTTAAAGATGATCTAATTTACCAATGGATTTCTTTGGATTTCATCAAGCCAACAAAACTACACTCTACTATGGAGCTCTGTGACAAGTATATTGGGCAACTCCTAGGACTGTCCTTTCTTCAACAACCACTGTCCCCTAAGGTATGATATTTCAGCATACCAATACTACATTTGAATTTTTGCTAGTTTTGTTACCTAACATACATATTGTAACATTCGATAAAGCATGCTGACAACATACACGGTACATTGGATTGCATCAACCACTTAACATCACAACGTACTAGTAGTTCACTTTGAACAAATACTGTTGATAATAATAATAAACAATGAACTGTAACTTTAGAGAAATCACTCATAGGCTGACACAATAGCCACAATCTATTCCACAAATAATTGATGTTTTTGTCTTGGGGTTGTTGAAGCCAATCATTTTAAACTTTGTTCACAAAATACTATTTACCTATTGAGTTTGAATGTTTGGAAATGCTATGAGTAGATTTATTATCTAAAACCATAATTTTATTAAAGTACATATTTGCCATATTTTACAGATGCATTATAATAAAAGGTACTCGTAGTAGATAAAGTAAAAAAAATACTCCCTTTGTTTCAAAATGTATGTCGTTTTGGCTTTTCTAGATTCATATATATTATTATGCATCTAGATTAATGGATATCTAGATGACTAGATACATATATCTATGAATTATAGAAATGCTAAAACGAACTACATTTTGGAATGAAGGGAGTATTTGATTTCAAACAACTCCAAAATTCCATTTATTTGTGATTGGACGGAGTAGTTTAAGGTAGACAGTTGATGAGAAGCTTAATGTGTGGACTCGGTTCTATTTTCAGTTAGAGTACATTAAAAAGAGCTATACTCTTGTTATATGTTAATTATGTGGAGGAACACATGAGATTTTCTATGTGACATAATAATATAACATAAGGCATCGATATTGCACTACGGATGCCTTAAGTATATCATTTCAAATTCAGCTATTAATAGAATGAATCACACTTTTACCACTAAACTATACCCGCTACATGTAGATTATGATACTAACGCTACCCTTTGTCAAGGGTAGCCATTCGAGAAGGAGACTAATTCAACCTTATCAAATCAAACGGAGAAAGTTTATGGCAGTATGCGATTGGTACTTCAATCGTGAGCCTTTACTTTAGGAGTTAGAGCAGTGATTTCAAATCCAGAGGTTAATCGTACTCTAGCAACTTCACGTAAGGCAAAGTTGGGTTTTTTGGGGTTGATAGTGGAAAAGTCGACAAATAAGTCATCCTTACTGTCCCTCTACAGAACCGTACATGAGATTTTCACCTCATACGGCTCCTCGTTCAATTATTTCGAAGGGATCCTTTTCCTCGTTCAAGAGTCTTCGCCCTTCTTCCACTCCGTCCCAAAGACTAAGACCAACTGAGTCACGTTTTCATGTTCGAATTGAAAACTTTCCATTTATGATTAAAGGAGAAGATTGTTCTTTTACCAAACATATGCGGATCAAATCACGTCTTATAATAAGAAGAAATCTTTCTTGGTATCAATCCCCTTGCCCCTCATTCTTTGAGAATCAGAAGAATCCTTTTCGAGTTTCCATTTCTTCATTTTGAATATGGGCTCTTCTATCTTCGACTTATTATTATTTTTTTTGCTTTGTTCTTTATTTGTTTCATTTTGATTTTCCCTCTTCCTCTACTCCTATCCTCTAGGTACAGCGTTTGCATCAATAGAGAACTTTTTTTCTCTGTATGAATCGATATTATTCCAATTTCTTTCCAAAACTTTCCAAGAAAAATCTCGAATTGGATCCAAAATTGATGGGTTAATGTGAGCTTCTAATGTCGAATCGGGATTCACTAGGACAGAAATAAAGCATTGGGTCAAACTCTTCTTTGGTGCTAAGGTAGTAGCTGTGAATAGCCATCGACTACCCGGAAAGGGTAGAAGAATGCGACCTATTCTGGGACATAAAATGCATTACAGACGCATGATCATTACCCTTCAAGCGGGTTATTCTATTCCACTTCATAGAAAAGGGGCTCATACGAAACAGCACGTAAACACTCGCATAAGAAAATGCATCTATTGTCTCCCTTAGATAAAATGAAAGTTTCATGTCTCACGTAGTTTTTGTTTGAACCGTCTAAAATGAAAAAAAAAATCCAAACCAAAAGAGATCTTATCTCAGGAGATAAAAATGGAAATAGATAGAAAACTGGACAATAATGAAAAAATGTTGATGTGTATAAACTCACTCATTAGTGTTACGGTTCCTGGCTCATCGTGGCCCATGTGTTTTGTTTAATTTTGGTGGAATTTATCGCACCTTGGTATAGTTTATATAGGTCCGGACTATCATACAAGTGTGTTTACTTCCACCCAAAACGCAAAAAGTTTTCACCTAGAGAGCCGTGTCAGTTCATTTCTTCTCTCACGCAACCAAATGCAAAAGGTTTTTCACCTTTTCACTCTCTTTCTTGAACTAAACAGGCCTACAGTTCTTTTCGCTTTAAACATCCCTGCACTTAGTGCTAGCATATGTGCCATACCGTTGCCTCGCAAAGACCCCACGATGCCCTTCTAACCGAGGGTTAGCTCATGCACCATTTGTAAAGTGAGTCTAAATGGTTCAACTCATGCACTGGGTGAAGTGGTGAACCAAACACTCCTACGGAGTATATCCTATTCTCAAAAAACAACGCTCCTATATCCTCTTGCGGTTTGAAACTGACATTGTATTAATATATATTGATTAGAATTTATCAAATTGATGGCTGAATATTTATATTTTGGTTAACGATGTGTCGATGTCTAAGTGAGGATTGATGTGGAGTCTTTAGGAGGAGTTTTCAAGTTTTTTTAAACACAGTACAAACACAAACAATTATATATATATATGCACCCATACCAAATCCAATGAATACATGAGTTCAATCCTTCCCCTGTGAGTGCACCCAAGAATTTGGTTTGACAGATCTTGAGATTGATAAAGTCGTTGCATGCGGCCTGCTACAGACGTGCATGTCATAAAAGCTCGAGGCTCATGAGCTGACTCAGATCGTTTATAGGTTTGGCTCGGTTCAGCTCGGCTTGATCTCTAAATGAACCGAGCCAAGCCTCAATTTTAGCTCGTTTCCTTAATAAGCTAGCTCGTGAACTGCTCGTGAGTTGTTCAAGTCTCAGTCTGAAGCAGTCTTCAATAATAATAATAATAATAATAATAATAATAATAATAAGATATGTTGTCTTGTTTTTTTTCAATGAATTGTTGGCTACGAAATTTGTGGACTGGACTTGGTATTATCCTAGCTAGCCCTTTGGTGTATAATGTGTTGCTATATAAATTACTCCATATATAGAATTGAGCAATCCTGACACTCGCTAGGATGTATTTTTTTATGCAGACTTCTGAAGCGTTCTATAAACAAGCCACGTTTTTCAACATGCACGATCTGGTGCTTGACTTGGCAATTTCACTCCTTGGCAATGACATTCTTGATCAGAGCAAACAAGGCCATATTCAGGGAAGCAGCTGCAAATATGCGCTGCTTGCTGATTGTAGCAAGCCAATGGCCTCATGGACAACTTCTCCTGCAGCGCTAAGAGCACTGCGTTTTCTTGACAATTGCAGAACCGAAATAAGTGGTGCTGCATTTGCACCTGCGAGATCCCTACTAGTATTGGATTTAAGTGAGTGCTTCATACATCGGTTGCCAAATTCCATTGGCCAACTGAAGCAATTGAGATATCTTAATGTTGCAGGGATTGAGGATGAAATGGTTCCAGAATGTATAACAAAACTCTCAAATTTAATTTATCTCAATCTTCACAAATATTTCCGATGTTTAACAAGGACCCTACAATTGCCAGAGTCAATTGGAGATATGGGAAGCCTGATGCATCTTGATTTATCAGCCTGCATAATTGAACGATTACCAGTCTCATTCAGGAATCTGGAAAGATTGGTGCATCTGGATTTGTCAAGTTGTGATGGTATTTCAGGTGTGCCAGAATTGTTGCAGAGCATGAGCCGGTTGGAGCATTTGAACTTATCAAGGTGTGGAAGGATTGGAGACGTGACACGAATTAGAAACCTCAAAGAACTCCAATATTTGAATTTATCAGATTCCACCTGTTTTGGATTACAAGTCCTGGCCAATCTAACTAAACTCAGGTATTTGAATTTAGAACGTAGCCTGAACCTTGATTTCAGGCGTAACAGTTTCCTTGAGTGCGTCAGTAACCTTTCTAATCTAGAGTACCTTAATTTACGTTGCAATGGTAATCTGTGTGCTATACCTGAAACCATTGGTAACCTTACAAAGCTACATACACTAGACCTCTCGTATTGCGACGATCTACAGAGGCTGCCAGATAGCTTGTCTCGAATTGATAGCCTCAAGTTTCTACATGTTTATGGTTGCTCGAAATTAGATAAGTCCACTCTGCCTCAGAACAAGAATGGTTCAGCCTTGTTACCACATTTCGTGGTCCATGCTCGTGATGGTGAATCTAGCAGCAATCTTTCTGAGCTCGAGGATAAACATCTTACATTCTTGGAGATAAACAGGCTTGAAAATGTGAAGAATGCAAAAGAGGCACAGGCAATAAAACTGGCGCAAAAGCTAAGTATTAAAGAGTTACAATTAGCATGGACTAAACATGCTAATGGGTTTGTTGATGATGCGGAAGTTTTAAGAGAACTAGTGCCACCAGACACTGTGGAGCGGTTTATGCTACGAGGCTATAATGGCATTAGCTTTCCATCCTGGATGATGGGCACTGCTAGTTATCTACATCTGCGGAAGGTTGTCATGGAGGACTTGCCCAAATGCAACGTCCTACCACCACTTGGTCAGTTACCAAACCTCATGTGGCTGGAGATCGGAGGAATGGACAGCATTACCAAGATTGATGCCGACTTTTATGGTGGCACAAGAGCATTTCCTCGACTTATGGATTTTTCCCTACATCACATGGAATGCCTGGAAGAGTGGAACACACCAAAATCTGGTTGTGAGGATGGTCTCTTCAATGAACTCGTAGTGTTCCCAGAACTCATTAGGTTCACCATAGATTGTTGCCCCTTGTTGAGGTTCAAAGCAAGCTCGCCTCCAGGTAAGGGTGACTTATTCATAAGTAGGAGTGACCAAGTACTATTATCGTCATGGGGGAACAGATGTGACACCAGTGCTTCCTCCTCTGCTGCAACCACTCGGCTTTTTGTAACACACTGTGTGGCGCCTCTGCGTCAGTGGAGCTTGCTGCGGCACCTCCCTTGCCTCCAACACTTAGAGATTAATGACTGCAGCGATCTCACATACAGCTCAACAGATTTGTTTCGGCGTATCTCTTCCCTGACGATACGCAATTGCAATGGCATCAAGACTCTACCAGAGATCATACAACAACTCACATGCCTCCAACGGTTACAAATTGATGGCTGCCCTGAACTAGTTCAGTGGTGCAAATCAACGGAGAACAAGATGAAGCTCACTCACATCAATGACACTGTACGTGCCCTGCCAATCTATACATTATAATGTTCTTAATTTGCATTGTCTGCTCCTTTTGCCAATTTTCAATTTCATATCTTAGAAATTTTCTGCGTTGCTGTAATGTATCCATTTTAATATATTTTCCTTTTTTTCTTCTCAAAAGAAAAAGGTTGTCCAGTCTCCTTTTACAAAAAAGAAAAAGAAAACATAAAATGATGGATTGATTAAAAGAAAAATTATACAGGCATTTTGTTCAACGAGTTCGGTTAGATTAACTTATCTGTAAATTTCAGCACACTAATAAGAAGATACAAGTTTTTTTTAGACAGCAACGGAGGGCGAAGTTTGCCCTCTCAATTAAACGGCCAAAGGCCAAACAATGTACATCGCTGGTGAAGCGCGACGACCGAGGGGGAGTACGACATCAGCAAAAGTGCATTTTCCCGTCGCGCCGCCTGCGTAAGCAGGCATAGCGGGGCAAATAAAGAAGCCGGAGCAAGCCTAGGTGCCACTAGAGCAAGTATTACAAGGCTTAGTCAGCAGGCTGAGAAGTTGTCCATATCACAAAAATCCTACGTGAAGGAGTGAGAAGAGAGGAAAGAGAATGGAGCGGGCGAGACGCCGGCTCAGGCACGGCGCACGAGAAACAAACACCCGTACCCAGCCCACCGTGGGCGACTAAAACAGGCGCATCTTCTCCATCCCTGATCCCCGTGCTCCATGGCTTCTTCTCCCTCCCCGATCTACTCCATGCCTCCAGCCCGTCCTCTGCGCGAAATCCCCTCTCCGTCTCCCTCCAAATTGAGTCCACCGAGCAAAATCGAAGCATAAAGCAAGTCTCAGATTCGTGTCCAAATTGTTTACACTCATCGCCTCCTAATCCTACACTCATCAGATCTACCACCGACGCCTCAGCGGTAGGAGGATTTCTACACCGGCACCACGGGCGTGACGTTGATTTGCTACATGGTTAGGATATGTGAAGCCGTTTATCTTGGTGCCCAGGTTTTCTTCCATGAATTTGGAGATAATCTTTACCTTATTTGGGGCATTTTATAGATAAGGGATTTCTAGCAAAATTCGCGGAAGATGCATGCGGCCACTGATAACTCCCCTCTGTTTCCTCCTCTTCTCAATCCGTTCGCCTGCTGCAGCCCTTTGTTGCGGCAAAGATCAATCTCGTCTTCTGGAGCTCCGTCTAGTGCTTCCTCACTGTCTTCTCTGATATGCTCTTGTATGCTAGCTATTCTATGATTACTTGTTGTTTGGATATTTTCAGACATGGCAACTGTGATTGCAAAATAAGATACATTTGGTATGAAGCTTTTTTTTTTTTTTTTGCGTAATGTCCACCCTGAATTTTCAATTCCATGCATGTGATTTTGACACTGAATCCATTCCACCAGTTTGTGTTTAACCAAAGAAGATGTTCAGCAGCTAACGATTGACTCACTCATTCCTTGAGATTTGCATTGTTTTCAACAGATTTGACTCACTCATTCCTTTTGAAGACAGCAGCATGTTTTGTCTCGCTTTTCGCTATGTGTAGGAGCTAGCCACAGAGATGCAACCACATGAGATCATGTGTATATGCAAGCAGTGGATACTAAAACATTCAGTGAAACAAGCAAATAGCTAACTTAATAGTCAGCTTATTATACTAGTGGGCTGTTGGAACAGGCTTGGAGTGACGTGACATTGGGATACAGCCAGCAGCCGGCTGTTTCACAAGTCTTGCTCTTAAGCCCGTGTTTGTTTAGTTGATGAAAAGTTTTTGGTGAAAAGATTTTGGGTATTGATTTTAGGGTTTTTTGGATATATGCCATTGCAATTTTCACGGATTGGAGATATGCCATTAAAAATCGTCTATTCGTAACCGTGCCATTACAATTCACTTGTTGTCCGAGATATGCCATTACTTACCCCTTCGATATGTTTCTCACAATATTTTGACCAAATTACCCCTCCCAACTTCTTTCTCTTCTTCTTCCCTCTCTCGTTCATCTCTCCCACCTGCCATGGCCGCCGCCAGTGCTCAACCCAGGGCTGCGGCGAGCGAGTGGAGCTTGGTCCTTCCAACTCGCCAGCCATATCTACCCAGGCCACTGTCTTCTCCTCTCCTCTCTCTCCTCCATCTTCCTCGGAGCCTCGGTCCTTCTTCTTCCTCCGGACACAGACAAAACCGAGCTCGACATCGCTGCCTTCACCGGCCAAATTCACTCCACCCCGGCCATTCCGTTCAAATCGCCTGCATACAGACCTCCTTCACCCACTTATCTTCGTCCTCGACCTCTCCTCACCACCGGCCATGGCCTACATGGCCGAGGATTGAGATCCCGTGGCCACCATCACCGCCTCCCCTTCAAGATCCACCCACCAGTGAACTCACACCTTCGGCCGCCTTCTCCACCAACCGAATACGCAAATTGACTCGTGATGAGATGCTGGTGCTTTTGCTTTCCTCGTTCCGCCGTAGCTTGAGGATTTGGCCAGCAAAGAGCTTAGGGCGGCACGGCCATGGTGGGTCGGGAAACTTCGATTCCCGTCTAGAGGGTGGAGGTGAGCGGCACCAATGAGGTTGAGGAGGACGCTCACCCGGTGGCGGCCTGCGCGCGAGGCCCGCGGCGACGCTCGCCCGCGGCGACCGAGGCGGCCTGGGGGCACTCGCCCGCGGCGGCCAGCGCCCGCAGCAGCCTGCTCGCGTGGCTCATCGGTGGGGGGAAGAGGAGGCGGGCGAGGTGGGGGAGAGCAGGGAGGTGAGGTAGATGGCGCCGGCGGCACTCTGGCGAGGTCGGTGCCGGGTAAGGCCATGCGGGGTCGCCGGCGGGAAGGATATGGTCGGCGGTTAGGGAAGCGGGCTGGAGGAAGAAGAAGGGCAATTTGGTCTAAATAAATTGAAAAACATGTCGAAAGGGTACGCAATGGCATATTTCGAACGAAAACTTAATTGTAATGGCACAGTTATGAATAGATGATTTTTAATGGCATATCTCCAATCCATGAAAATTGCAATGGCATATATAAAAAAAACCCTTGATTTTACCAATTTAGGAGTAGTAAACGTGGACGAAAAAGGTGGAAAGTTATATGGATAGGTTGCAAATCTCGAGACGAATCTAACGATGGTAATTAGAGGGTAATTAATCCATAATTAGCGGATGGTTACTGTAGCATTACTATTGCAAATCATGGATTAAGTAGGCTCATTAGATTCGTCTCGCGATTTACAGCCCATTCATATAACTTTTCACCCTTTTTGTCTACATTTAATACTTCATGCATCTAAAGATTCTCCTTTGGTGTGATGGGAAAAAGATTTCAGGTGCGAACTAAACAAGGGCTTAGGAGGTAGAGCTGGCGGGAACCCAGGGCGCCGCATAGTAACGAGTCCAAGCACATGCGGTGTGGCGGCGAAAAACCCTCCCCCAAGCAAAGCATTAAACGTGACAGGACTAGAGGGGGGAGAAACGGAGGGCCCTGATTCAGGCGCGCCAGGGGCCAGGGGAAACAGAGCCACCGGACAAGACCGAGGCAGGCAAAGAGGGGAGACTTCAATGGTGGTGGGCCCGGCTGGGACCTGCAGACGGGGGAGCCGGGATGCAACGAGGGGGACACCAGATTGCCAAGGGGAAGGACAGTGGCGGCATCAGCAGGGCACGAGACCGAGGCTCAGAAGATGCCCGAAAGAGGGTTAGAGACGGTGAAGCGGTCCGCCGGGAAGAAAAGAGAAAGGTCAGCGCCGTAGCCATCCAGGAAGAGTTGACGGGGCCGACGGCCGAGGCGTGGACGATCCAGGTGGGAGTGGGTGTCGTGAGCGAGGGAGGAAGGTGAGAGCGGGTGGACCACCATCACATGGTACTCCCTAAGGATATCACACGTGGGGCGGCGGAGCGAGGAGGAGTGGGGGAGGTGGATGGATGGGGGAGGTGGGGGAGGAGTGGGGAAAAGTGGGGGCCGGAAGGATGTCATCGACGTAGAGGTCGAAATTTGAGAGGCACTCCGCGACAACGGGAGCCAGGCCAGCGTAAGTGGAGTTCTTACCGTTAGGACAAGGCACGCCGCGGTGGAGGTTGCGGCGGCATGAGGTGGCCGTCGGTGCCAGGTCGGCAGGGCCAGCTGACTAGGTCGGCAAGGCAAAGGGAGTGGTGGTGGGGTGGCGGCGAAAGCACTCGCCTTGCGGGGGCGGGCGGGTCCGGGGCTCACTCATCTCTCTTGCAAGATACAAGTTTTATTATTATTGAAAATTCTAGCGATTAGAAAAAAAAGCTCATGAGATATTAAATGGCACATTTTCTTACCTTCTCATTTTCTATCGGGCGTGTTTAGTTCCCCGAGCAAAAAAATTACACCCATCGCATCAAAGGGAATCTTACATGCATGAAGTACTAAATGTAGACGAAAAAAACAACCCATTACATGGATGGAGTGTACTTCGCGAGACGAATCCAATGAGCCTATTTAATACATGATTTGCAACAGTGATGCTACAGTAATCATCCGTTAATCATGGTTTAATTACTCTCTAATTACCCGTCATTAGATTTGTCTCACGATTTGCTGGCTAGATCTGTAATTTGTTTTATTAATAGTCTACGTTTACTAATCTTAAATGGTACATTTCGTTTGATGTGACATTTCCATGAAATTTTTTTCACCCATCTAAACACCCCGATTGGCTTTTCAGATATTAAATGGTAAGAAGTTAAGTGAGATCCGGAGGGAACAAGCACTAGAAGAATACTGCCGGAGGGAACAAGCACTAGAAGAATACTGCCGGAGGGAACAACAACTAGAAGAATCTTTCACTGGATGTTTGGGGAATTGGTTTGGGGACAAATTTTTTGAAGATAATTTGAAGACATTGTTTGACGACCCTGATGATGCGCCTCAGAAAGGTGAGTTGATGATTCCTGTGGTGCAGGATACTGGCACTACTTCACGCAGACACAGCCGACGGCTTGCTGACAAGGAAGATTCGGAATACATCTCCATGGAGGACAAGGCTACAAATTTAAAGCGTCGCAAACTGGAGGGGGCTGGGAAAACTACAGCTACTCGGATTGCTGCTGGCCAAGCGCCGCGCGACTATTCAGTGTAGCAACATGAAAAAAAAAATTGTCTTTTTTTTTTTGAGGAACATGAAAAAAATATGTCTGCTAAGGTTAAATGAAAATGATTTGGGTGGGCTGGACGAATTGGGTTCCAATTCCACAATCCAACCATAACGATATGGGCTTCAACTCCGGCCCGGCCTGGAAAACTTAGTGGCCGCCCCACTCGGGCGAGTTCCTGGCTTCCTGTCATCCTGTTGTGGCATGGCGACCTTTCTCCTCAGTACCTGTAGCCTTGACTAACTCTGGGCGTATTACCCGCTACCCGTTACCCGAACCCGAAATACCTAGACCCGGACCCGAAATACCCGAACCCGCACTACCCGATATTTAGTTCGGATATTAGATCCTGTTACCCGAATTTATATTGGGTAGTTCGGGTAACTACGCCCGGTACCCGAACTACCCGTAATAGGAATACTTCTCTGAAGTCTGAACGAACATTGTCAAGGGCAAGTTTTTGCATATGAGGTGTGCAGCCCACATTGTGAATCTTATTGTAAGAGATGGACTGCAAGAAGTGGACCAATCTATTAAACGTGTTAGGGCTGCTGTTAGATATATCAAAAATGGGACTTCAAGATTGGTGAAGTTTAAAGAAATTGCTGAGGAAGAGAAAGTGGACAACAAAGCTTTTGTGAAACTTGATGTTCCGACAAGGTGGAATTACACCTATTTGATGTTGAAGGCTGCAATTGTGTATGAGAAAGTGTTCTTAAAGTTAGGTGATCTTATATCCTGACTCCTGTGATCTTATATATTTCGGGTAAATTGGGTATACCCGAACCCGAACCCGAAATTACGGGTACCCGAAATTGCGGGTAGCGTTTTTTTAGGGCTGCAATCGGGTAATGATTTTAATTACCCGAAATTTCCAAAACCCGAACTACCCGACCCGAAATAATCGGGTAACCCGAACGCCCAGAGTTAGCCTTGACACGGGAATATTAACTCTCCTTTTCTTCTGGCTTCAAGAGCTAGATAGCAAGGAGTAGTTATCAGACTTGCTGATTGCAATTTGATTTCGTCCTGGTGATCCTATCCCATGGATGTAGATTTCAACTGTTTTTTCCTGCAGTACAAAAACATAATAGAAAATTTGTGCCTGCATCAACTTGCAAGATTTCCTTTGCTAAGTGCATCATTCTGTTTCCATCCTTGCACGAGATTGCCTGCGCCTTGCACTGAACGGTTTATTTGTGTCCCAGTTACGCAAACCTTACGCGGTTCGCACGTCGCAGCTTTAATGTTTGTACTTGTATGAGATTTGCTGCATGAATGATTGAATCTGCTTTGTAGTGTGAGAATCAGTGACACAAAAAGAAAAAAAACTTGTTTAAAAATTTCAACGATAATGGTTCATGGTTGCCACTTGCTAGATCCGAGGGCGGGCGGCGATGCAGGAACAAAGGTAAAAAACGAGGTGGCCTTGAGAAGTGGGCTACTTTGGTCTGGGTTGTAAATGGCTGATTGGGCCACCCAGCATGGGCCCAGTAAAGAATGGGCCCACTATTACCGGGCCAGGCGCAAATGGGCTGTACCGTGCCCGCCCATGGGCTGAGCTCCAGGCAACAGAGGCTAACCGGGCCTCCCGAGGCACGCACGACACGCACGGCTAGCTCGCTGAGGCCCGATGGCCCGGCACGTCCCCCACGAGCTCTTGTGGCTTGGCGACCTTGCCACTACCTGTCTAGCTCTCTCCCTCCCGGAACCGGCAGCTCTCGCCGGCGATCAGCCGAGAAATCTCCAACCCAGAGAGAGACCCAGCACACTGAGGTAGAGGTGATATCGCAGCGACGGCTTCGAATCGGAGATGCGTGGCATTTGGGACAAATTCCGGGCGGCGCTCTGCATACCCGGTGGGAACCGCCCCCTGCCCCCAACCTGTTCGTCCTCGGTCCTCGTCGCCGGCGGCGACGAAGGAGGCGGCGGAGAGGCGCTTCAGGATGACCTCCTCAGCGCGCTCCCCGACGACGTGCTACTCCTCGTCCTCCTCCGCCTCCCGTCCGCCGCGGCGGCCGCGCGGACCAGCGCCCCCTCGCCGCGCTGGCGCCGCCTCTGGGCTGAACTCCCGCGGCTCCGATTCCCGGAGCCCACAGATCTGGCGCGACCCCGCGCCGCCCACGCGGCCCCCGCGCTCCACCTGCTGCACATCGTCGCCGGCAATGCCGGCCCGCGCAAAAATCTCTGCTCCTGTTCTGGAAATGCTCTGGTGGGATGATGCTTATTATATGAGCTTGGTCCAGCTTGGTGAGCTCGCGCATTTACGAGAATTGAGAACCTTCAGCACTGTGGGCTATGGGATATCATGGTTATCCATACAGGCATACAATTGGGACCCTATGATGCTACTGCAGCGCTTTCAGAAGATTCCAATTCTTCATCTTCTTATCATCTAACCAGGCAGTGAGTATACTATCTCCCTGTCTTAGAATAATTTGTTTGAAATTCTTTATTGAAAAAAAGCCATGGACAACTGGCAAGTTACTGTAAGTTTGTGACAACTGGTTTGGAGTTCAAGATAGTAGCAGTTGGCACGTCTTAACATTGTCTAGAAACTCCATTATCAATGAAATGGTCTGGTGAAAAGGCCATCAGTTACAGGTACAAACATACACAAACCTAAATGTGTGGTTATGGTCAATTTGTAAGCTTTAAGGATGTAAGAGCATCTCCAACAGTTCCCCTATCCCCTTTTCCCTTTTCACTTTTTACCCATATAGGGGAATTGAAGTCAAAAAACCATCTCCAACAGTTCCCCTTTCCCTTTTCCCCTTTCCCCAATCCCCTTTATTTCTCCCCTCTCTCCCCTTTCTTTTCTCAATCTTCTCCTCCTCCCTTTCTTCTCCCTTTCCTCCTTTTTCCCCTCCCGCTTCATCTCCCGAGCCAACCGCCGCCGACGCCGCCCTTCCCGCGCTGCTCCCGCGCCGACGCCGCTCCTCCAGCCCGCTCGCCGACGCCAACCGCCGCCGCCAACCGCCGCCGCCATCGACGGCAGTCCCGCGCGCCGACTGCTGACGCCCTTCCCGCGCCCTCCGCGGCCGCGCGTTCGCCGCTGGGGGTGCTGCGGCCGTGCGTCGCCGGGGGTGCTGCGGCCGTGCGTCGCCGAGGGTGCTGCGGCCGTGCGTCGCCGTGAGGACCAACAGGAGCGGCAGAAGATTTCTTGAGTCAAGATTCGAGGTGAGCTATGCATATTAGGATCCGGTCGTATTTTTCTAGAAAATTATGCAGTTTACATATGTGATTAGCGTTTTGTCCCGAACTAGTTTATTCAATTTGGAAATTCCTTGAATTAAATGAATGGAATGGATGGTTAATGTACGTTTGATGCCTGATGGACTACATATGCAAGCTTACTAGTTCCTGGTGTTCTGACTGTGATCCAGTGATTCATCAGTTTACATATGCCTGATGGACTACATATCTGTCAGTTTTGCATATGTAGGGGCCCTTCAAGCTTTCTTTTAATTTGTGCAGATGGACTCACTGCTCATGAGATTGATGGAAGATGATTCATCATCGGATGATGACTTTGATGTGGCGACAATTTTGCTCGCTGACCTTGCAGAAAATGAGCAACCCAATTGGAGTGGTTCTGTACCAGGGCACGATGTGGTTCGTCGGAACAAGCAGCAAGCAAATGACAAGCTCTTTGATGACTACTTTGCAGAAGACCCTGTGTATGGCCCGGACACATTCAGGCGGCGGTTTAGAATGTCAAAAGGGTTATTCTTGCGCATTGCAAATGCCGTGGAAGCACATTGTCCATACTTTCAGCAGAGAAGGAATGCAGCAGGGGACCTTGGTCATAGTGCTTTGAAGAAGATCACCGTGGCACTACGTATGCTTGCATATGGGTGCCCAGCTGATGCTCTTGATGAGACTCTATACATTGCAGAGAGCACGATCATCAAGAGTTTGAGGGAGTTTGTCAAAGCTGTGATTGAGCTTTTTGGGGAGCAATATTTGCGAGCACCAAATGAGAATGACACCGCTAGGCTTATGCAAATCGGTGCAGCAAAAGGCTTTCCCGGGATGCTTGGATGCATAGATTGCATGCACTAGGAGTGGAAGAATTGTCCTACAGCATGGCATGGGCAATATACTGGGCATTGTCATGATCCAACAATCATTTTAGAAGCTGTTGCATCACATGATCTATGGATTTGGCATGCATTCTTTGGAATGCTAGGCTCTCACAATGACATCAATGTCCTCCACAGGTCTCCTTTGTTTGCAAGACTAGCTGCTGGGAAAGCTCCACCCGTGAACTTTGAAGTCAATGGCCATGAGTACACAATGGGTTACTATCTTGCTGATGGCATCTATCCTTCATGGTCCACCTTTGTCAAGACAATAAGTAACCCAAATAGTAACAAGACAAGATACTTTGCCAAGGCTCAAGAAGCACAAAGGAAGGATGTTGAGAGGGCATTTGGGGTGTTGCAGTCTCGTTTTGCAATTGTCCGTGGACCTGTTAGATTCTGGGATCGAGAGACCCTGTGGCGTATCATGACAGCATGTGTCATCATGCACAACATGATACTAGAGGATGAGAGGGGTCAACCAGAAGACTTCGTGTACGAGGATATGGGAGAGCTTGTGGAGCCTGAGCAAGATGAAGACCGAATCAAGACATTTCTTGAAATGCATCGAAAGATCGAAGACCGCGAGGCGCATAACCAACTCCGTGATGACCTTGTTGAGCATTTATGGCAAATTCATGGGCAATAGATTTCTCAATGTTTCCCCATATTTATGTTAGTCATTTGGTGCATTTGGACCTTTATTGTGTTCAAATTGTAAATTTGAATTTGAATATTTAAATTATGGATTTGAAATGTTGTTGGACCCTGTGTGGTTGAATTACAAAAGTTTGAATTATTTTAGTGTTGACATAGTGTTTAGAATATAATGTACACGCGAAAGGTAAGAGAAAAGAAGAAAACAGAAATAAAGGGGAAAGGGGAAAGGGAAACTGATTTTATCACCTCTCCCCTATATCCAGAAATTGTGAAAGGGGATTCCCCTATATGGCAAGAAAGGGGAAAGGGGAAAGGGAAACTGTTGGAGATGCTCTAAGTGTCCTATCTGGGAACCAACGGGTGGGGTCTTCGGATACCACGTCGAATGAGGTAGACCAAAACTGCAAGAGACTAAGAGAAAAAATGAAAACAGAGTTAGTGTGTTACTGCAGAATATCGGTGTCAAATATGAAGCCTTTATTAAGATCAATAGTTGAGAACATTGGTTTCATGTTGGTACCTTTCTTGATGGTGTTATGACATGTCAATCTTGTAAAATCATGCTAGATGGCAGTGTTGCCACATTTCCCCCTGAGTATTTTACATTTTCCATTAAAACATTTTTTTATTTTTTCTAATCGAATAGCAGTTGAGGAGATGAGTTTGCTAGGCTTGTTCAGGCCTCAGTATGATAACGAGATTTTTTTTGTCAAATACCATATTTCATATCTAAATTTCTCACTTGATTTGCTTTGCCCAAGTCTATTAATCATTGCTTACTGTGGTTCCTTATACTGAAGCTAATAGATGATTTATGTTCAGTCTTCCTTTCTGTAAAATTTAATGAAGCTTCGTGCCTTGGTACTTTGTTGAATGATGCTGGTATTACTTGAACTGCATTTGGTCGCTAGTAAAATAGATACACTTATATATCTTTTGGTCAAGTGCGTAAACTGAAGATGGGAAGTGTAGTGTGAGTTCCATGGGATATAGTCAACCCAAACCAGTGGCGCGAAGCAGATGAGTGTATAATTCTCAGTCTCACGTATTTGTAATTTTTGACCATGGAGATATGCTGTGTCATTACTCTGCAGAACTTGTCTGATGTAGTTTTGCTGCGTAATGTAACAGTCATTCTTGTGACAAAATCAATTGTTTAGAAAATTGTTGTATTTTACTTACTATGAATGGGCGTTTTGTGACTTTTTATGAATTTACAGAACATGGTCGACTCCCAGTACTTGGCTGAAACCATAAACTTGTGTCCTGACATTGAGGAGTTATCCCTGGGCTTGGGATTATCACCGAGAGGGCATGCCTTTGGACCTTGTGTATTCCATTTGCTCAGTATCTTTCTGGTATAACAAAGCTAAAGATGAAAACACATGAAGAAACTAAGGTAATTACATATTTTGCTTCATTTTTATCTGCTATCTGATACTTAGGTTGGTTGGAAAACAACATAAGCATTTCCATTTAGTGCACCAAGGCTCGACCAATAGTAGCACTTCAGGATTTGATTTGGTTATCATAGTTTATTTCTAGACTATATGCTGAAATGCTGTATGTTTATCATCAGCAGATCTGGTTTGCTCTGAAAGTATGATGAAAGTTTGCAGCTCTATGTTGGTTCTTAATTAAGAGCCATATGGATATTGTTCATGATATGCTTTGATGTGTGGAGTCGAATACAATACTCAAGCTAATGGAACTTCTCAGAAGCCATACTAAAGGCTCCGTTGTAACCCTAATTGATGAAGTTCATTGATTATGCTCTGTTTTCAGTTTGCATATTTTTAATAGTTTTTAATTTATCTTATTCTCTTTCTTTACACACCAAAATCTCATTGGTGCAGTTTAGTAACACCCAGACATTTCATTTATTTGCAAATTTACCATAAGTTTGTTTGAAGGCATTACTGCACAATATGTCTCCACTTTCCTATGTTGTTCGTGTTGCTAGTAGGTATTAAAAATTTTACCAATAAATTATCCAGTCTGGTACTTTTATGTCTATGCTCCTCGTTTCAGGCTGAACTTATTTGTTCACTAGGTTGTGTTTGTCATCAGCCCCAAAACTGGGAAGTGGAGATCTGTCAATTGAGAGGATCTGAACACGAGCTGACATTTCTGAAACGGCTCTTGGAATGGACTGCGGCGCTCAAAACAATCACCTTAGTTCTCGATCCTTCAGTGATCAGATTTGTCAGGAGCTACTCAGCCACTCTAGGCCAGAGACTTGCATGAAAATTTACTTATATCGCAATGGGTCAAAGGTGGTGTATGAATAGGCTACTGCAGTTTAAGGGCTTGTTCCTCTAGCTTCATGTGTAAGATGAATAAGTCTGATTGTAGACGATTCCATTGGGTTTTTCTTCTCCTGACTTTATCTTGCAAAGGTCTTGAAACCACTGTAAAGAAGCTCAGGTGCCTGGAACCGTAATATCTGTCATGCAAAATTACACGGAGAACAACACAAGTTCATGGATTAGCCGTTAATTATGCTGGTATTATCTGGTATGATATCACTTCATTTAAAAGATATTCACTAGGTTATTATGCTCTTAATGTTGTACAAACAGTTAGAATGTAACCTGGCATTGTCGTGCTCTGCGTAATTTACACGATCTCCTCATTCTTGGTAAACAGATGAAGCTGCCTCGATGGATGTTGATGCCTGTGCTGGTTCTTTCTACTTCGGAGTACTCAGGAAGCACTTAACTGTTTCATGCTTCCGTTTGCATTGTCGTGTTGCTGCCCTTTTTCAGATCTTCAGATGTTGACTTCTTTGTTCTTGCAAACTGACGACGTAAGCTTCCCTACGACATGCATTTTGCTACCTTTACTGTATCGGGTTTTTTTTTTTTTTTGTATCGAAACCCTTTGCTGCATTTCTTCGAAAAAAAAAAAGAAAACCTTACTGCATTGTTATCGAGCAAAATTCTATGCGTTACGCTGAGTTGGGCCAGCCATACACACATCCGCTCAGGATCCTGGCCCAGCCCAAAATCTGAAACGCACAGCTTAAAGTCCAAGCCCCAGACCTCTTTCCACGGAGGTTTCCTCTGTCAACTACCCTGTCTCCTCTAGTCTCCACCGTCGTCAGCTCAGACGGAGGAGGGTTTCACTGTGGTAGAAATTCCCCAATTCCCCCACTCGATTTCGCTTCCTCGGAATCGCCCGCCGCCGATCCCGGCCATCTCCGGCTGCTGGTGAGCTCCCTACTCCTCCCTGCTGCTGTTGATTTCTCTCTCGCGCTCGCGCGTTTCCTCCCTCATATCTCCATCTCGCTTCTCTGCTTCGCAGGTTGCTGTCAGTGGCATGGACTGCTCCAAGAAGCAGGCGAGCGCGATGGGCGACCTCCCTGTCGACCCCTTGGTTGGGATCATCTCCCGCGTCCCCGCCAAGTCCGTCTGCCGGTTCAAGTGCGTGTCCAAGGCTTGGCTCGACCTCATTACCGACCCTCAACACCGGAAGAAGCTCCCCCAAGCAATGCAGGGACTCTTCTGCCAGACAACGACACCGGAGGCTCCAGTGCTTCTGGACATCCAAGACAATTTTAGTTTCATCGACTTGGTACCGAGATCCGTGCCTCTGGACATCGACCCTTCCTTCTCCTTCCTGACGGAACAGCCTGGGCTCCGGTTCCTCAACATCAGTGATTCCTGCAACGGGCTTCTGCTCTTCGAGCACCATGAGGGGCTGACGGGGAACTATGCAAGATTAGGCTACATTGTGTGCAACCCGATCACAAAGGAATGGAAAGCTGTGCCTACTTGCGGCTCTCCCTCTCCCACATCGTTAGCCTACCCCTATCTGGCCTTCGATCCGGCAGTGTCCTCTCACTTCAACTTGGTCCAGTTCCAGGTGGAGAAGGACGAGAAGATCCTCTCAGTGCATGGCTACTCCTCTAAAACAGGGGCCTGGATTGAGAACCAAATTAGTGAACAAGGAGAGGAAGGGCAGCTGGAAGGATGGGGTCGGTTCAATTTTTTGCTTGGAAACCCTCAGTCATGCCCCTTTGTCAATGGCTTCCTGCATTTGATAGTGTTGGACCAGGATCAGATAAAGATAGTTGCTCTAGATGTGCAGGGCAAGGCAAGAAGGATGATCCCAGTGCCACATCTGCATGCTAGGAGTAGCTGGATGCGTTACTTTGGTGAATCCCAAGGGCAGCTGCATTACATAACTCAAAAAACGTTAGATGCTCGTGAAAAGGAGTACAAGCTATCCATCTGGGTTCTTCAGGATTATGATGCCCAAAAGTGGGTGTTGAAGGGCACTGTGAACTCTCATGAGGTCTTTGGAGAAAAAAGTGGCAGAGGCGGCAAGGGGTTTGAGGTGGTTGGCATTCATCAACACCGCAATGTTGTTTTCTTTACTCATCTGAGGCATAAACTCATGGCATATAACATGGACCGTAAGGAACTGAGTACTATTGCCACTTTTTATGATAAAGAGTGGCTGGTGGCTACTGCTCGTTACGTTCCCTGTTTCTGAAAATCACTAGTCCTCACTAATAAGCGCTGAAAGTGTGAGCTAAGTGTGCAGCAGCTTGCAGTTAAATCTAGTAAATTTAGAAGTGTGTGATCTTTTAATTATTGGACATGGCTATGGGTGCATCACTCCATATGTTCCCTAATTTATCGCGCTCGAAGATAAGACTGATGTGGGCTATGTATCAGGCCATTCAGAAGAATTCAGATCTTCCAAGTGCGGTATAAGCTACCGATTGGGTACATCTAGTGGAGTTAGGTGATATATTTTGCTGGTGCTTGTCATGTATGTTATTTAATTAAAATGTCAAGCTTGCTTGGACATGAAATGTAAGCTACCTTAACATCTTGTTATCTCGATGGATGCTTTTGCCAGACCTATGATGTTGTGTGACGCTACCTTTGTAGTTCCTGAATTGTAGAACTCCTTGTATATGGTTCTTTTTTCCTTGTCTTCATTACTAAATGGTTACTATCTGTGATTTTTTTTTCTTTTTATTTCCTTCAGTATCGCGTATATTTATTTATACTAGAAAACTGCATGACTTGAAATGTTGACAGCAATGCAAGGTAAGAGAGAGTTTGCAATTGAAACCTCTCCGCATTAACCTCAAAACTATCAGTCGATGTTAATTGTTTACCTGACTAGAGATTTGTTTATATATGATGTGTGATTGTCTATGATATCGGTTATTTGAAAAATGACTGTCCTGTTTAGCTTTAGGCCTGTTCTATATTGCTGCAGCTAATAGTTGACTGGGTTCTTCTACAGCTACTTTAACTATACAAGCTAACTTTGTGTGCAATATGATACTTGACAACTCCCGGGACACTTCAACTGAAACTCAAATGCCAAAAGTAGTTCTGGTTTGCGGATGTTTTCTTTGTGATATATTTGTATTGGATTAGAGGCTTGGTGATGAGGAGGTAAAGTGCCAAAGTTAGGCAATTAGAGGAAATGGGCGGCCTGGAACAGTTTCAAGTGTGATATTGCGCTGGCTGAATGTTTGAGGTACATTACTTGTTAAAAAAAATAATGCAGTTGATGCTATTCTTGCAGGTAAATGGGCAAACTATCCTTGTAGTCTCCCTAGATTTTAAATTACTAACTTTCCAGACTGATATTTGAGCTATATATATAACATTTTAAATCTTGAATTTAGTACAAATATAGATGGGGAAAAAGTTATGGTATTTTTATTTTCTGTTTCCAGATTTCAGGAGATGCATGGTATCTTAATTTCTATTAGTAAAAGAACAGTGATGGGATTTGGTGTTGAACTAGATGTGACGGATAGGTGCACAGAAACTGGACATGTTATAATCCTGGGCTGGTTCTTTCTTCTTCAGAGTTCAGAGTAAAGTAGTAATTGACTGTTACTAAGGAGGTGCAAGTGCTTCGTTGTTGTGGCGCCGTTTTGCAGCAAATCTGTAGGTGTTGATTTCTTCTATTATTAGCTGTTCTCATAGATGCACTGGTATAATTGTAACATTTGGTTGAGGTCGTCATGAATTCAAAAGTGGAGGTATAGTGTGTTCCGTGGGGCATATTCAACCCAGAGCTGAGGCCCAAACAGGTTGAGACGTTGATTGTGTAATTCCCATGTAATTGTGACTTTTTTACCAGAGAGATTTGTGCCATAACTCGGCAGAACAAGTCTGAATTAGTTTTGCTACTTTCTGTAACAGTCCTTCCTTGTGAGAAAATTACTTATTTTAGAAAGTTGCTTTATTTCTTGCTGCTTATGAAACTTTCTTGTGGCCGGCCTTTTATGGGTTTGCAGAACACATTTAACTTCCAGTACTTGATGAAATCCACAACCTTGCTCCCGGACATTGAGAACTTGCACCTGTACCTTTTTTTTCCGGAATAACTTAAACCTGTACTTAGTAACACGTGGACATGCTATTGGCAGCTGTGTTTTTCATATGCTTAAGATTTGTACCAGTATAAGAAGGTTGATTCTGGAAATACATGAAGGCATTAAGATATACTTTACTTTATCAGCTATCAAATACTTTGGTTGATTGGAAGGTGGCGAATAATTTTCATTTGGTGCACTAATGATTGACCACTGATGGTACTTTAGGAATTAGATTTTCTAATTATCTTCATGATTTGCTTCTAGAAGATATTGTATGCATACAAAAAGTGTAATGAAAAGTTGCATATCTACTTTGGCTCCTAATTAAATGCCAGTTCAGATTTCGCACAGTGGCATCAGGTGTTTTACTGATGATATGCTTTACACATAGTTAGTACTTAAGCCAATGGTATTTCTCATGATGCTATGCTAAAGTCTCTGTTGAAAGGAATCGGTGCTCGTATTAGCCTCTAAGAGGGGAGGGGTGAATTAGGCATTTTTAAAACTTTAACCTATGGCAACATCTATCTTTCACAAGATATAAACTAGAACATGCTATCTAGATGTGCAACTAAGATTTCTCTAAGTGTTTGCACCCTATTCCAAAGAGTTTTGCAAGCTAGAGCCAATCCTAGCAAGATACTACTCTATGAAAATAAGCCACTCAAGTTGCAAATATAAAATGCGGAAACGTAAAGGAAAGGGTTAGTGAATGCAAACTTGACTCGGCGATTTATCCCGTGGTATCGGTAGGCAAATGCCACCCCTAGTCCACATTGAAGCTCCACGAAGGATCTGCTCCCGGTCACCAAGATGAGGTCTCCCGGTCAAGGTCTTGACTTGCTACGGAGGCTCACGCCAAGGCGGATGAGTCACTTGTCACAAAGACAAGCCTCACCTTCCCTACTATCCCGGTCACCTTGATGTCGTCTCCACTAAGGAGCTTCTCCACGAAGGAAGGGGGTCTCCACGTCCCCCGCACACGATCTTCGTCGCCTCTCCACACTAAATCGGAGGGTCGAAGACTTGCCGGCGAGTCACCAAGACTCCAAAGCGCCGGCCATCACCTCTTGTACAAAGGGTTCACTCTAGAACCTCACACACAAGGTAGCAACACCTTGCTCTCTCAATCCTAGCCTAACCTAGCACTAGCACTTCACAAAGCTTGTGCTAAAAACCTTTGATTTGATCTCTATAGCACTTGGGGTGGGTTGGATGTGATCTTGATGTGGTAGTAGCTTCAATGAACTTCTGGATACTTCAACTTCAAATGAGCGTGTAGAGGGGGTATATATAGCCCAACAACTCGAAAGAGACGTTGCTTAAAAGATCCCAAACTGTTAGTTTACTTTTTCACTGGTCGTTTGATCCGACCGCCTCCGATGTCCCGGTCAGATCCATCCGACCCGTGTAATTCCCTTTCAATACTAGTCGTTGCTCCCCTCTGCCCATGCCTGGTCGACTCATCCGACCCATATGTCTTCATTAGTCGGATGATCCGATCGCCTTGCTTCAACTGGGAACTAGTCGTTGCAGCCTTGACATGGCTGACGCAATCATCCGATCGATACTCTGATCTATTCATCCGACCCCGGTCAAATCATCCGACCCAACACTTTCTTCCTTGTTCGTGGCGTGCATGCTCTCTGAGTAAAACTTGATATTTAGATTCAATCCTCCGATCGACATCTTGGTTGGATCATCCGATCCGTTCATCCTGCACCGCCCATATTCGATTGGAGCATATGCCAATCATCTGACCTATGCAAGATGTCTCGGTCGGATGATGCCATCGCCGCTCTTGATCTCAGCCCTCCTTCATCGATCGGACGATGGTCCAATGCTCCGAACGCTCCCTTCTTGCTCGGTCGGATCAATAGGTCGCCTATGCTTCATTACTTCTTTCTCCCTGCAACCCTAGGGTGGTCGATTCATCCGACCTATGCAACTTGAGCTTGGTCGGATCATCCGATCAATGCAACATGGCTGCTCTTCCAATTCGATCATCTTTGAGTCCTTAGCCATATTCCAATCTTTGATCCTATCGCATCTTGAGGGTCCTAAATGAGACTATCTTCTGGATTTGGCATGTGAATTCTTTGAGAGTATTGCACTTTGGATTATATCATTTGTATTCTGGGACCTAAATAGCCCACAAATCACATGCTTGACAAACCATTAGTCTCAATGACTATATTGTCATTCAAATACCAAAATCACAATTATATGACTTAAAGGCCATGTTGGTTTCGGTTTGCTACCGTGCCCGCCCACGGGATGAGCTGGCAGCCCAGGCAAGGCAGGCTACACGGCCTGCTCGCCGAGGCCCGGCTCGGCCCATGCAAGTTCTTGTGGCCACTGGCCAGTAGCTTGGCGACCATGCAACTACGGGCCTCTTTGGCAGGGCTCCAGCTCCGGCTCCACCGGCGGCTCTGGCCGGAGCCCTGCCAAAGACTTTGTTTTGGGGCGGCTCCAGGGTGGAGCCGAAAACGGCTTTCACTGGGAGGACGAGCCACGAATCGTGGCTCCGCCCCGGCCCCATGCGCGCGTGGACGAGGATGCCCCAGGCCTGGGAGAGAACGGGGGCCGGCGGCGCGGACAGAGAGGCTGCCGGCGGCGCGGATAGAGACCCGGCGACGGCCTGCGAGCAGGAAAGACTGGAGGAGCGGCCGGCGTGGGGAAGAGGTGCGGTCGGGGAGGGGTGGCAGGCCGCCAGCGGTGTAGGGGAGGAGGCGCGGTCGGGGAGGGGTGGCGGGCCGCTGGCGGCGTGGGAGAAGAGGCGCGGTCGGGGAGGGGTGGCAGGCCGCCGGCGACGTAAGGGAGGCGGCGCGGTCAGGGAGGGGCAGTAGGGCGGCGGTGGCGTGGGGAGCACGGCGGGGAGAGAGGGGCTGCAGGAGAGGATAAGGGAGATGGCAAGAAAGAGAGGAGGGAAAGGGAAAGAAAAATGGAAGAAAGGAGAAAAAAATTGAAAGGTACTACAGTCATTTCACTATTTTTATCCATTTTTAATATCTAGCTGAAGCTGTTTCGGCAAACGTTTTTAAAAGGGGAAAGCTGTAACTCACCCGGGTGAAACAGCTGCCCTCCTCACCCGCCGCCCATCTTCATCCTCTCCACCTCCGGCAAGATTAGGGGCCAAATCCGGCGAGGTTAGGGTTCAGGGTTAGGGGTCCGGGGTTGCTGGGGTAGGTGCTCACCGTCGGACCTAGAGGGAGGGCCGGCGGCGGCAGGCCGGACCGGCGGAGGAGGTGGGCGCGGGGGCGGCGAGGCCGGGCGGCGGGGGCGCCGCCGGCCGGGTGGTGGAGGAAGGCGGTTGGGCGGTGCCGGGGCGGGGGCGTCGATGACCGGAGACGGCGGCGTCGGTCGGAGACGGCGGCGGCGGTCGAAGACGCCGGCAGAGGTGGGAGCCGACGGCGGGAGGGGTAGGAGGCGGCCGGCGCGGGTGGGCTAGGGTCCGCCAGAGCTCCCCGTCGGCGCCGGCGGGGAGCTCCAGCGGACCCTAGCCCGCCCGCGCCGGAGGGGTCAGGGAGGGGCTGGGCGGCGGCGGCGGACTGGGAGGCGGTGGCGTCGGGAGGGGAGCTCCGGCGGACCCTAGCCCGCCCGCGCCGGAGGGGTCAGGGAGGGGCTGGGCGGCGGCGGCGGACTGGGAGGCGGGTGGCGTCGGGAGGAAGATGAGGAGGGACCGAGGGAGAGGGAAGGGGGAGGGAGAAAGAGATAAGGTTGATCTGGGCCTTTAATTTTAGATTCAATGGTCAAAATTTTGGGTGAGGAGAGACTCTATTTTACCTGGGTGAGGTACAGACAGTCCCTTTTAAAACGGATTCTCCACCAGAAGATCCGGAGCCGGAGCCGTTTTCAGAGCCCTGCGAAACAGGGCCTACCTGTCGCTCCCTCCCTCCCTCCCGAAACCGGCAGCTCTCGCCGGCGATCAGCCGAGAAATCTCGAACCCTGAGACAGACCCAACAGATCAACACAACCGAGGTAGAGGTGATATCGCCGTGACGGCGTGAATCGGCGATGCGTAGCATTTGGGACAAATTCCGGGCGGCGCTCTGCATATCCGGCGGGAACCGCCGTCCGCCCCCAACATATTCGGCCCCGGTCCTCGTCGGCGGCGGCGACGAAGGAGGCGGCGGAGAGGCGCTTCAGGAGGACCTCCTCAGCGCGCTCCCCGACGACTTGCTCCTCGTCGTCCTCCTCCGCCTCCCGTCCGCCGCGGGCGCCGCGCGGACCAGCGTCCTCTCGCGGCGCTGGCGCCGCCTCTGGGCGGACCTCCCGTGGCTCCTGTTCCCGGAACCCGCAGATCTGGTCGGGATGCGCCCTGCGCTCGCCGCCCTCGCTGCCCCCGCGCTCCACCAGCACATCGTCGCCAGCGACGCCGACCCGGGCGACGCGGCCGCAGTTCTCCTCCTCGCTGCGCCACGGCTCACCGGCATGCTCGTTTTCCACGATGCGGTACCTCACCGGGCATGGACTGGAGGGAACGTCGATCTGCCCTGCTTCGAGAAGGCCGTATGGATTCACCTCTGCCTAGGTTACCATGGCCTTGCATTTCCACTGACCGGTGTGTTTGCAAAGCTCACGGTACTGCACTTGTACTGTGTCCGATTCCACGTCTCCTGCGACCTTGGTGTTGGCCTTTCGTCGGCGCGGTGCCCATCGCTGCGAGTGCTCTCTGTCTACAATGCTCTAGGCGTGACCAATTTTGCTATTCATCAGCATGTATTTGGGTCGTGTCAAAGAGTTGCAGCAGCTCACCATTGTGGCGCCAATGCTTAGACAGCTGTGTGTCTGTTGCTGCTTTATTGATGGGGGAAGGCAACCAGTGGCGCAAATCTTTGCTCCTGTTCTGGAAATGCTCTGGTGGGATAATGCTTATGATATGAGCTCGGTCCAGCTTGGTAAGCTCGCGCATTTACGACAATTGAGTACCTTCTGCACTGTGACCTATGGATGCACTGGTTATCCATACAATTGGGACCCTATGATGCTACTGCGGCGCTTTCAGAAGATCCCAATTCTTCATCTTCTTATCATCTATCCGGCTGTGAGTATACTATCTCTCTATCTTAGAATAATTTGTTTGAAATTCTTTATTGAAAAAAAAGCAATGGACAACAACAAGTTACTGTATGTTTGTGACAACTGGTTAGGAGTTCAAGATAGTAGCAGTTGCTACGTATTAATATAGTCTAGAAACTCCATTATCAATGGAATGGGCTGGCAAAGGGCCATCAGCTATAGGTACAAACAGACACAAACCTTTAATATGTGTGGTTATGGTCAATGTTGTAACCTTTAAGGATGTAAGTGTCCTATCTGGGAATTAATGAGTGGGGTCTTCGGATACCACATCGAATGAGGTAGACCAAAGCTGCTAGACACTAAGAGAAAAAAAATGAAAACAGAGTTATTGTGTTATTCCAGAGTCTCGGTGTCAAATATAAAGTCTTTATTGAGATAAGTAGTTGAGAACATCGGTTTCATGTTGGTACCATTCTTGATGGTGTTATGACATCTCAATCGTGTAAGTCATGCTAGATGACAGTGTTGCCACATTTCCCCAAGTTATTTTACCTTTACCATTAATACATTTTTTTTATTTTTTCTGATCAAATATTGAATAGCATTTGAAAGAAGATTAGTTTGCTAGGCTTGTTCGGGCTTCAGCATGATAATGAGATCTTTTTTTTTTTCAAATACCATATTTCATATCTAAATTTCTCACTTGATTTGCTTTGCTCAAGTCTACTAACCATTGCTTATTGTGGTTCCTTATACTGAAGCTAACAGATGCTTTATGTTCAATCTTCCTTTCTGTAAAATTTAATGTAGCTTGGAGCCTTGGTACTTTTTTAATGATGCTAGTATTGCTTGAACTGCATTTGGTTGCTAGTAAAATAGATACACTTATATATCTTTTGGTCAAGTGCGTAAACTGAAGATGGGAGGGGTAGTGTGAGTTCCATGGGATATAGTCCACCCAAAGCAGTGGCGCGAAGCGGGTGAGTGTATAACTCACATATTTGTAATTTTTGGCCATGGAGATCTTCTGTGTTATTACTCTGCAGAAACTTGTCTGATTAAGTTTTGCTGCATGATGTAACAGTCATTCCTTGTGAGAAAATCAATTAATTGTTTAGAAAAATTGTCATATTGCACTTGCTATGAATGAGCTTTTTGGGACTCCTGATGAATTTACAGAACCTGACGGACTCCCAGTACTTGGCTGAAATCATAACCTTGCGCCCTGACATTGAGGAGCTATCCCTGGGCTTGGGATTATCAGCGAGAGGGCATGCCTTTGGACCTTGTGTATTCCATTTGCTTAGTATTTTTTTCTGGTATAAGAAAGCTGAAGATGAAGATATTTGAAGAAACTAAGGTAATTACATATTTTTCATCATTTTAATCTGTTATCAAATACTTTGGTTGGATGGAAAACAACATAAGCATTTCCATTTAGTGCACCAAAGCTTGACCAATAGTAACACTTCAGGACTTGATTTGGTTCTCATAGTTTATTTCTAGACTATATCTAGCAGATCTGCTTTGCTCTGAAAGTATGATGAAAGGCTGCAGCTCTATGTTGGGTCTTAATTAAGAGCCATACAAATGTTGTTCATGATATGCTTTGATGTGTGGAGTCGAATAATACTCAAGCTAATGGAACTTCTCAGGAAGTCATTGTTAAAGGCTCCGTTATGACCCTAAGAAATGTAGTTCATTGATTATACACTGTTTTCAATTTGCATATATTTAATAGTTTAATGGAAAATTTAATTTATCTTATTCTCTTTCTTTACGCATCAGAAACTCATTGGTGCAGTTTGGTAACACCAAGACATTTCATTCATATGCAAATTTACCATAATTTTGTTTGAAGGCATTACTGCCTGACATGTCTCCACTTTCCTATGTTGCTCGTGTCGTCAGTAGGCATTAGAAATTTTTACCAATTAATCATTCAGTCTTATACATTTATGTCTATGCTCAGCCACAAAACTGGGGAACTCAGGAGCTCTACTTGAATTCTCTCCAGGAAGTGGAGATCTGTGGATTGAGGGGATCAGAACACGAGCTCACATTTCTGAAAAGGCTCTTGAAATGGACTGCAGAACTCAAAACAATCACCTTGGTTCTCAATCCTTCAGTCACTGTCAATGATCAGATTTGTCAGGAGCTACTTGGCCACTCTAGGCCAGAGACTTGCATGAAAATTTACTTATATCGCAATGGTTCAAAGGTGATGTATGAATAGGCTAGGCCTTACTATGACTGAATCGTTAACCTGGGAGTATGACGGTACCTTTGGCACTCGATTTTTCATAGTGAGCGGTGAGCACAGAGCTGCTTTGCGTACTGCATGTTCCTCTGGCTTCATGTGTAAGATGAAGAAAAGTATGATCGTAGACGATTCCTTTGGGCTTTCTTCCCTTGATTTTCTTGCGCAAAGGTCTTGGAACCACTGAAAAGAAGCTCAGGTGCAACCTGCTGAGCGGTTGAAATTGTAATATCTGTCATGCAAAAATGCATGGAGAACAACACAAATTCATGGATTAACCGTTAATTATGCGGGTGTTATCCGATATGATATTACTTCACTTACAAAATATTCACAAGGTTATTATGCTCTCAATGTTGTGTAAACATTTGGAAAAAAAAAACTGCCATTGTTGTGCTCTGCATAATTTAAACGATCTCCTCATTCTTGGTAAACAGAGGCAGCTGCCGCAGTGGATATGTTGATACCTGGGCGGCTGGGCTGGTTCTTTTAATATTTTCTACTTCAGAGTTCTAATCAAGTGCTTGATTGTTACATGCTTCCACTTGCATTGTCGTGGTGCTGCCCTTTTGCAGATATTCAGACGCTGATTTCTTTCTTCTTGTAGATCGACAACGTAAGCTTCCCTGTGACATGCATTCCTGATCAATTGTGACTTAGGTAGGCTGAATGCAGTTGCTAGTTTCAGCTAGAGTAAATAGTCAGGCATCATGCCACTGCACTGCTTGATCACTAATCAGTAATCACTACCATTACTGCATTGTTAATTTGTTATCGAGCAAAATTCTAGAAACATTGCGAAGTTGGGCCAAAACGCTCAGGCTCCGCCAAGCCCAAAATGCACGGATCGAAGTCCTACAAGCCCAGACTATATTTTTTTTCTTATAGAAACACCAGAACATCTCTATTCCCTCGGTCACTCCCCTGTCTCCACTCTCCGGCTCTCCGCCGTCGTCAGAGGAGGGCTTCACTGTGGTAGAAATTCCCCAAGCTTCACTGTGGTAGAAATTCCCCAATCCGCCCCCCTCCCCCCCCCCCCCCCCCCCCCCCCCCCAACTCGATTTCGCTTCCTCGGAATCACCTGCCGCCGATCCCGGCCATCTTCGGCTGCTGGTAAGCTCCCTCCTCCTCCTCGGCTGCTGTTGATTTCTCTCTCGCGCTCGCGCATTCCCTCCCTCAGTTCTCCATCTCGCCCTTCTTCGCAGATTGCTGTCGGAGGCATGGACTGCTCCAAGAAGAGGGCGAGCGAGGTGGGCGACCTCCCTGTCGACCCCCTGGTGGATATCCTCTGCCGTGTCCCCGCCAAGTCCGTCAGCCGGTTCAAGTGCGTGTCCAAGGCCTGGCGCGACCTCATTGCTGACCCTCACCACCGGAAGAAGCTCCCCCAAGCAATGCAAGGACTCTTCTGCCACACGTCCAAGAAATCGGAGGCTGGTTGGTCATACAGTCTTAGCTTTCTCGACTTGGTGCCGAGATCTGTGCCTCTGGACATTGACCCTTGCTTCTCCTTGACGGAACTGCCCAAGATCCAGACCCTCCTCAGCTATTCGTGCAGCGTGTTAGACCCCTAGGATCACTAGATGCACAAATAGCCGGGATCTTTGAGTTTTACAGAGAGTTTAAGAGATGCACATGCACGGACTACTACTAGGGTAGAGAGAGGGAGAGCGGGGTCGTACCTTCGCCGCGGGGCGCGGCAGCGGCGGCGGAGGAGCTCGACCCGGCCATCTCGTTCGCGTGGTGAAGTCTGCACTAGGCAGCGACGCGCAGTGCCGGTGTCTCGCGCCGGTGGTCGTCGGGGCGTTGGGGTGACGGTGCTTCCCGTTGCTCCTGCGCCCTTCGGATCGGTGGGTGTGTGTTGGTGGGGGTGGCGGCTCAGGTGAACCTCGTGCCTTCAGCCGTCCGGCCTCCACCTCTTTATATGGCGGAGTGCAACAGGGGCCCGCCAACCATTAGGGTTGGTGCGCCCCCGATCAGGGCGCTAGACCTAGGCCCAGTGGGCCGTCGGGCCCACTAGAGTGAGATCAATCCCAACATTCTCCCCCTTGATCTCATTCTTAACTTTTGTACAATGAAAGGACTCTTTTCAAAGTACTTTGTCTCATCACAGGTGGACGCGCAGAGCATGCTTCATCGTCACGGTAAATACCGATAGAATCAATCAGCCACAACTCATCCCTCTGCTTTTGAAACAACAAAACTTTCTTCTTTTCGGGCCATTTGTAATCCAGGAATCATAGGCTTTCCCTTAACCCCATGCCGGCTAAGTGTTCCTTGAACACATTGGGTGGTAAGCCTTTCGTTAGCGGATCCGTAAGCATATTCTTTGTCCCTATATGCTCAAGACTTATAGTGCGATCCTGGATTCTATCTTTCACAACATAATACTTTACTTCAATTGGTTTGGAAGCATTACTAGATTTGTTGTTGTGAGCATAGAATACTGCTGCCTAATTGTCGCAGTACATCTTTAGTGGTTTTTGAATACTATCAACCACTCTTAGACCGGGTACAAATTTCTTAAACCACAATGCCTGCCCCAAGGCCTCATTGCACGCTATAAATTCTGCATACATCGTAGATGATGCAGTGATACTTTGTTTGGAGCTTCTCCATGAGACAGCTCCTCCTGCGAGAGTGAACACATAACCCGTGGTGGATTTTTTGTCATCTATATCTCCCGCATAATCTGCATCTGCATATCCCTTTATCTCTAAGGAGTCAGATCTTGTATATGTAAGCATGAGACCTGTTGTGCCTTGCGCGTAACGCAAAGCTTTCTTTACCATTTTCCAGTGCTCCATGCCTGGATTATCTTGGTATCTACCAAGTACCCCGATGACAAAGGATAAGTCAGGGCGGGTGCATACTTGCGCATACTGTAGGCTTCCAACAGTCGAAGCATATGGAACCGCTTTCATTTGATCGAGCTCGTATTGGTTTCTGGGACACTGAAACCTCCCATATTTGTCGCCCTTAACTATAGGTGCAGGTGTGGCTTTGCTCGCATGCATATTGAATTTCTTTAGAACTTTTTCTAAATATGCCTTTTGCGATAATCCTAATACCTCATTCTTTCTATCTCGGTGAATTTCTATGCCTAAAACATATGATGCTTCACCAAGATCTTTCATATCAAAATTTGTGGACAAAAATTTCTTTGTTTCCAGTAGCAGACTGACATCACTGCTAGCAAGCGAAATGTCGTCCACGTACAAGATTAGGAAAATAAATTTCCTTTTCTTAAATTTCGCGTAACGCAGTTGTCCATTGAGAAATGCCGTCTTTACATCCATCTGATGTAATTCCAGGTTATAATGTGCCACTAACGCCATCACAATTCTGAAGAAATCTTTACAAGAGACCGGAAAAAAGTCTCTTTATAATCTATCCCTTCTCTTTGCGTGAAACCTTTTGCCACAAGTCTTGCTTTGTACTTTTCTATAATCCCTCTAGAGTCATATTTTGTTTTGTAGACCCATTTACAGCCTACTGTTTTGGCTCCTTTAGGAATTTTCTTCAGTTCCCAAACATTGTTGGAACTCATTTACCTCATTTCTTCTTCCATGGCCTTTTGCCATTCCGATGAGTGAGGACTACTCATGGCTTCTTCATATGTCGTGGGATTACCCTCCATATGAACTTATATTAAATTATTTAGTTCATAGATGTCCTCGGAGATTGCAGGTCTCCTGACTCTTTGAGACCTTCTCAAGCCCTCTTGTTGTGGTACATTTTGTGCTTGAATCTCTGGTACGTTTTGTACTACTATTTTTGGCACATTTTGTACCACTGTTTTTGGCACATTTTCTATCACCATTTCTGGTACATTTTCTATAGGCGGTGGCTCTACCCCATGAGCAACAGTAGTTTCTATCGGTTCCTGAAGGAAAGGTTACAGATTTTCACTCACGGTTGCCATAGGAGGAATCACAGCAGGCGCTGGCACCTCAACTGCAGGAGCTATCGGTGGAATCACAACCGCAGGAGCTGTCGGTGCAGCTACAATAGGTAATTCGAAGTAAGGTTCTTGAACCATTGGAGTAGGTACATATACCCGCTTCTCTTCAAGATCAATCTTTCGAGCAACCATGCTCCCCCTCATCATGTCATCCTCTAGAAAAATAGCGTTTCTCGTTTCTACAAATTTTGTATATCCGTTAGGACAGTAGAAACAAAAACCTTTTGACTTTTTCGGATAGCCAATAAAATGGCAGCTCACTGTCTTTGGATCTAACTTCCCAATTTTTGGGTTAAATACTTTAGCTTCAGCAAGGCTCCCCCATACCCTCAGGTGATTCAGGGAAGGTATTCTCCCTGTCCATAGTTCATACGGTGTTTTAGGCACCGACTTACTAGGCACTCTATTTAAAATATGAATGACGGTTTTTAACGCCTCCATCCATAATCCCATTGGTAAGGTGGAGTAACTCATCATGCTTCACACCATATCCATTAAGGTACGGTTACGTCTTTCAGCTACTCCATTTTGCTGAGGCTCGCCCGGTGTAGAATATTGGGCTCTTATTTCATTTTCCAGTAAGAACCTTGCAAAAGGTCCAGGCACTTGGCCATATGGGGTATGGCGACCGTAGTACTCCCCTCCACGGTCGCTTCTTACTATTTTAATTCTTTTTTCTAGTTGGTTCTCGACTTCCGTTTTGAATATTTTAAATTTATCCAACGCTTCCGATCTTTCTTTAATTGGATAAATGTAGCCAAACCGGGAGTAATCGTCAGTAAATGTTATAAATAAGTCGTAACCATCCACACTTTTCACAGGAAACGGTCCACAAATGTCAGTGTGGATTATCTCTAAATTTCCCGCGCTTCGTTTGGTTCCTTCTTTGATTTGTTTTACATATTTGCCTTTACGTATTGTTCTAAGTCTGAGAACTCCTAATGTTTCTTTTCTTCCCCTCGAAATATGGCCTAAACGAAAGTGCCATAATTTCGATGATACATTTTGAGTTCTCTTTCTTTTCTTTGTTGCTTTCTCTGACAAGGATACATAAACATTCACATTACACATAGAATGTACTTTATCACGTATGGATAAAAAAAATGCTCATCATGAAGGTATGCAACACCAACACAATCATTATTCAACCAAATGGCACACTTGCCATCACCAAAAGACAATAAAATCCATCTTTATCCAAACGAGAAAACTAAACATAAAGTTTATCTTTAATAAAAAAATGAAAACTATCAACTAAGTCAAGGGAGACGTCGCTGACAGCTTCCACCTTCGCTTGCACTCCTTTCGCTTCCTCAACGCATCTTGCGCTTCTTAGCGTAGTCCTTGTCGTGTGGAATCCCTGTAAAGAGTTTGCAACATGAACAGTTGCACCCGAGTCAATCCACTAAGTAGATTAAGTAAACTGTGTATACAAGGATTCATTTACAAATGAAGTTACTTTTACATTCTCACCTTTAAAAACCATCACATACTTTAGCCAATCTGGACAGTTATACTTGTAGTGTCACTCTTTGTGGCAGTGAAGACACACAGTGAAGTGGCTCTTTATGTTATCAAGGTACTCTGCAGTGGAGACACTCTCTTCAATCGAGCCCAAGAAAACCGGCTCAATTGTGTTCTTTATCAAGGCCATGCACTTGTTATTTGCAATGAGCCACTGTCTGTTTGAGAGGGTGTAAGCCTTCTCAAGGAGGGCATAATCCCTCTCCCTTTACTGCCAATCTGCATCAGTCTCATTTTCAGCTCTTAGGGTTTTCAGTGGCTTTTCTGGCTGTGGTGTCGTGGTCACCCACTTAATGTTACTCCAGATGAAGGCAGAATCAATCTTTTCCCTCCATTCTGCATAGTTGTCTCCCATGAGAACCGGAATCTCTTTGAGACTAGCCATTAAGTTGAAATATTCTGAAAACCACAATTAAAGGTGAAAAAATAACAATTGCATGCATTAATTCAACGTTGGTCAAAAATAATACGTACAACTGTTTATGCAATTTAAATCTATATCACCGTTGGGCAGAAATAGAAATAAAAGCATATATTCTTTAAATCATGATATAATTATTAACAACGTTGGTCAGAAAATAATCATATCATAATCTGTGCAAAAAAGAACTTTAATCATTCTTTCAAATTTAATTATCCCGTTGGTTCAAATTAAATTTAAAAGAATAACATATTAAACTTTGCAGCGGAAACATGAATAAAATTCATAAAACTTTACTGTTCAGGGGCATAAACTTTCAATTTTGTACTTCTAAACATTTATCTCGTTGGTTCAAAATGCATATAAATTCAAAATATACAAAAACTATCAAAATACATGAAATATACCCCTGAAAAACATTTGAATAAATGAAAAATGACACTGTTCATGGCCGTCACTTTTGGCCCATAATAAAAAAACCGGCCCGCGGCCTGGTCGGCGCGCGCCTGGGCCCGCGGCCCGGCAGCCAACGGCTGGGCTGCCGAGGCGGCCCAGCGCCGCTGCCCTCTTGGGATTTCGGCCCACGCGACCGGAAACCGGCCCGCGGCCTGGTCAATACGCGCGCGGCGCGCGCCTGGGCCCGCGGCCCGGCAGCCAACGGCTGGGCTGCCGAGGCGGCCCAGTGCCGCGCCCCTCTCGGGCCGAATCCGGCCCGCGCGAGCGGCGACGCCCGCCGGCCGTCCGATCGAAGATCGACGGCCGAGCGGCGTCCCGGCGTTGATGGCGCCCATATAAAAGGCGGAAACCGGCGGGGGGAAACCCTAGCCCTCATTTCTCCTCCCCCGCCCCTCTCGAGCCCGCAGGCGACGGCGCCGGCGGCGCCTTTTCCCCCGCGCGCACGGCGGCCGCCATGGCGCAGCCGGCGGCGGTGAGGGGAGGCGCCGCCGGCGCTCGGCCGCGGCTACCCCTCCCCCATCCTCTCTTTTCTCTGCTCCTCCCCTTTCCCTCCTTGCTCCCCCACAGCGAGATCCGGAGAGCCGGCCCATGGCCGGAGTTGGGGAAGACGACGGCGCCGCCGTGGCGCCCCTCGCCGGTGAGCGCGTTCCCCTTGCGGGAGAGCGCGCCGTCGAGGAGTGCCGTGGTGGCTCCGAACCCGAGCCCGCGCGCTCGCGGTGGTATTCCGCGGCCGCGGCTCGGCTCTGTCCGGCGGCGTTGGACGCCGGCGGCGAGGTAGGTAAGGCCGAGCGGCCTCTCCTCTTCTTCCTTTTGCTTTTCTTTTACCCTAGATCTAGATCTAGGGTTAGGGTTAGGGTTAGGGTTACGGTTTTCTTTTCTTTTTCGATTTTCAATCGATTTTTCATCCTTTCCCGATCTATTTCTACTTCTAGTAGGCGTATGATACCAATGTTAGACCCCTAGGATCACTAGATGCACAAATAGCCGGGATTTAGATACACAGAGAGTTCAAGAGATGCATATGCTCGGACTACCACTAGGGGTGAGAGATGATAGGAGAGCGGGGTCGTACCTTCGCCGTGGAGCGCAGTGACGGCGGCAGAGGGGCTCGGCCCGGCCATTTCGTTGGCCAGTGGTAGGTCTTGATGTTGGTGGGTCTTCCCGTCGCTTCTGCACCACCCGGATCGGTGGGTGTGTGGAGGGGGGCTGGCGGCTCGGGTCAACCTCGTGAGTCGAGCCGTTGGCCCCCACCCCTATAGTAGTGCAGCGCGACAGGGGCCCGCCAACCATTAGGGTTGGTGCGCCCCCGATCAGGGCGCAGATCAGAGGGCCCAGTGGGCCGCTGGGCCCACTGGAGGGAGATCAACCTAACAGAAACATCCTTCCGGCTTCTATGATTTCATATTACCTGGAAAGACCAAAGCATTATTGTTAATCTAATTGAAGTCTCTGAGTCATGTTTGCTTGAAGTATCCAGTCGAGTTGGTGAGTTTGGAGTGCTTAGAAACTTTAGTCAAGTGTAGCTTTTGATCTTAAGTTTATTGTTCTTGTGCTTTTTGGTACATGTAATCGTAAGCTGCTAAACCCAGCAAATTGGCCGCAATCAAAGCCTGCTCTATTTGGCTTTCTTAATAAAGATGGGTATTTCGCCTTTGGTTGAAAAAAATGTTTGCTAGAAGTAAGGTTTACTTTTCTTCATTATGTTGTTGGTGTGCACTTTGCTGCGCTATAACTTTTAGAGTTTCTAATATAGTTCAATTTGTACCAAAAGGTGGTATCTTGATTGAAAAAAATGAGTTGTTTGAGTGGATATAACTTTTGTCAATCATGATATTGTGTGCAGATCTTCGTGAAGACAAACACTACTTACTTGATCATCCTGGTGCAGTACCTGTTACTACGGCACAGGTCTTGTTTCCCGTGCTGAGGAACTAAAGAACTATAGTAGCTATTGTTCACATTTCATCCTTTGAAATATAAATGATTTTCAGTATCTTATAGTTTTGTGCTTTCCTTTCTGTCTCATATTGCAGGGGGAGGAACTGCGCAAGCACATTGGCGCAACATGTTACGTTGAGTGCAGCTCAAAAACTCAACAGGTCGATTTCTCTTGCATGTTCCCTGTTGATGTATTTATCGATGCATCTGTTAACTTCAGAATATTTTGATAATATGCAGAATGTCAAAGCTGTGTTTGATGCTGCCATCAAGGTAGTAATAAGACCTCCGACAAAGCAGAGGGAAAGGAAGAAAAAGAAAGCACGGCGGGGATGTTCAATATTGTGAGTATAACTTCTTGATTGATGGTTTTTATCGGGTACTGGACTTCTCTTTGAAAACATTTGAGGAGATAAAGCTTTCGTTGATTACCCAGTAAGAGTTACTTTTATACTCTGTTTCAGTGAAGTAAAAACTAAAAATGGCTCTGTGAGCATTTTATCTTGCACACACAGACGATAAGTTGAGCTTTGAATGTCTTATTTAAGCTGCAATAAAGGATTAGAATTTAGAATGGTGCTTAGTGAACCGCTGCTGAAACCGAAAGTTTAGGTAGTCCTTTTATGCTCCTCATGTGTATGTACTCATGTAATACATGTTCTTGTGAAAAGGCATGCACATCAGGTTATCAGTACTACAGCAATTTACAATTGCTTGGGAAATAATAATATCATATTTTCTGAACTATGGCTCCATAGCAATAATATAGTGTACTAACCATTTAGTTGAATTTTGGTTCATATTGTAAACGTAGAGTAAAACCCTTATTTTGTGTGCATGTTGCAGTTGCAGCCGAATCATGCACACAAGGAGACTAGGGTGCTTCAAGTGATCGAAGTCCTGATTTGACGATCGCATAAGTTTCCAAGACGAATCATGACCCCGTGTAGTTTGTATCAAGTTTTAAAGTGCTCGTTGCGCTTGCGCACTTGTGCTGGTAATGTGTATATTTACATCTTTAGCAATTGACTTCTAGGAGATATATTAAGTATTTTGTTTAAGAACAAAAGGTTCATAATGAGCTTGGAAGTTCAGTACATCCTGATAAGTAACGATATATTCTTCCAGTGAGCCTGACTGTTCTTATAATTTATCCAAAAACTTTGGCATGCTTTTTCCTCACCACATTTAACAACTATGTACTTTTTTGGCTAAGAGGTATGTCTTATTTTGGGTTCTGTCATCGCGTGTTCAGAATGCCCCTCACCTAATACTAATTAGAAGCTCCTTTCAGAATCAATCTCCACGTTTACTTTTAGACCATCTGAATAAGAAAAGGATGTTCTAGAAAAAAACCTAACAATTCTCACAGAAACAATTATTCGTAAAAAATTCTTATATAAAGACAAGCATCTACACATACATTTGATGGACTGTAATCGTCATTGGAAAAATATTCATTGGGATCTAATATGGGTTAAATCACTCACTAATGTTATTAGAAAAAAGTTCACCTAAAGTATCCGAAAATATCTACCTTACGTACCCCTAAAATTATATCTACATAACGAAAGGTAATATAAAATAACACTATTATTCAGCTAAATTATATTTAAATAAAAAAATAGTATAGAATAACCTCAAATTTTGAATTTAGTTGCCCAAGTCATTATTAAAAATATCCCAAATACTCCTAATGTATGTATGTCTCTGCATGCACACTTCTCTTACTTTTGCCATTGTTAACATAAAAGAAAGCGAACTCAAGATGTCAATCAAACACACAATTCAAGCGCGGTGCGATGTAACATGAAAAAGAAACTAAAACAGAGCGTATTCCCTACATGAGTATTGTGTTAGAACACAAACAAACATGTCTCTCAAAAGTAACAGCCCATGGGGAGCAGTGTTGAGTCGTTGAGAGGCAAACTGAGGCGATTGGGAGGCAACAATAAACAACGTTTGAAGCTAAAAGCAGCTACATTGTCTTGTCATGTGCCTTGAGTGCAAGCAGTGCCTTAAAGATTCCAATGACCACACCTGCGACGGACAAGACGGTGGCGATGATCCGGTAGTTCTTGTACAGGAACCTGTGTGCGGCGATCCGCACCGGCCTGTTGCGCTTGTACGCCTCGATCTGCTCGAGTACGACGATGTAGCGGCCGCCGAGGCGGAGGTGCCGGCCGAGGTCCTTGAAGAAGGCCAGCGTCTGCGTGTTGCTGAAGAGGCTGCGCAGCACGCCCTTGCTCCGGAGCTCGTGCACGTCCTCCTTCCTGTCCATGAGCAAGGCGACCACCGACAGGTACGAGCTCACGACGAAGCCGTCCAGGTCCCACGCGGCGCACGCCTCCAGCGCCGCCATGTTGACCAGCCAGCACGCCGTGACGTCGTTCAGGAACAGCGGCGACAGCGAGAGCTCGCCCAGCACCAGCCTCTTCCTCAGGCTCATGTCCCCGAGCCACTCCGCCGTGCTCGCCGTCAGCTTCACGCCGATCTGCGCCAGCTCCACCGCGCTGCTCGACAGCAGCGACGAGCTCCCCGCCTGATACGATCGCACCTCGCCCGGCATGCTCTGCAGCTGGCTGAACCGGAGCAGGCCCAGCAGGTGCGCCGGCCTGTAGCTGATGGTGCTCTGGCTGGCTTTGGCATTGCCCGAGAGACTCCTCACTCCTCCTCTCTCTGCAGGTGCAGGGACGCGTCGTCGTCGTCGGCACTTCATCAGGGACATCTGGAACCATGCCATCCACCCTGGATCCTTCTCCTTGGGGAAGAACTTGTCTCCGATGTCGGCGACGAACTGGTGGCGCACGTCCACGGACAGGAATTCCGTGAGGGCGTCCAGCACCATCCACGGGACCTGGTTCTCGAGCATCATCGTCCTTGAGGATGGCCTGCCCGGACGACATGTTGCAGCCGGCGAACATGGCGTCGTCGCTGTGGGCCATGTACTGCAGCAGGAAGCAGCCGTCGAGGAACATCATGGCGGCGAGCTCGGCGTCGCTGAGCCGCGCCACGGCGGCGTCGTCGGTGGCGTAGCAGTGGCGGGCGTCGCCGGCGATGGAGAGGATCCGCTCGTACACCTCCTTGGGCTGGAGCTCGGCGTCGCCGCAGAAGCGGTGCGCGGCGGCGTGCTTGACCTCCTCCATGTCCTGAAGGTGAGGGAGGCCGTGGTGGTAGGGGCCGATGGCCACGACGCTCGGCGCGATGTAGCGGTCGTCCTCGCCGCCGATGCCGCGCAGGCCACGGGGGAACCTGTGGATCCTCGTCTGCATCATGGCGACGTGGCTCTGGATCCTCTCGGTTGTCTTGTGCATCCTCTCCTCCATTGCTACCAGTATTTCTTGCGGTGCTGGGTGGCCATTGGAAGCGACTACTATTACATGATCTGGAGCTGGAGCACTGCTTATTGCAGCAGCCATGGCTACGAGAACACTCAATGCAGCAGCGTCAAGACGACAATGTCCGTTCTCCGCTGTGCACGGTTATTTGCATGAATAAAGGGTATATATAAGCTCGCGCGGCACTTACAAAAAGCATATTCTCTTTCGAATTTGCGATTTATTATATGATGATCGATGCTGATTGAACATTTCTTTGGCAACAAGGTATCTCACATTTTCTTGGTCCACCAATTTACTTTAAGTCCATCTAGTGCACACCTAGGTTTTTGAACCCAATTTCCATGTATATATTTCGAATGTTTGACCCTTGATCTTCATTAACATTTGGAACTCAAGGACCCTTGGTCATTAACATTTGGCTCATTTTTAGGCGTCAGATCAAGTTTATGTTGATTTTTTTTTCATTGCATAGTAATCTCGAGATAAATAAATGACTCACGTTTTTCTGGGGACCATATATTTTATAAATGAACAGTACTTTTCTATTTTCACTCGACGTTATACCAGGTGTCTCTAACGTGGGGGACACTCTTCGAATCAGTACTTGATCCCATACTAAATATAAAGTGACACAAAAGTGTTTGGATGAAGAATGAACCAATATGTACATAACAAATTATATGCTTTCAGAAAGTTATACTAGCACAAACAACATTTTGTAATGATCACAGCACAAAGTTCTAGGATGTATAACATTAGTCGAAGTTGAAGCACATGTCGTGTGCCATGAGCTATTTTCCTCATTATTAAAGTTGCATCACTATCAGATACTCAGACTGTGTGATGGCCGAACCATATACTTTACCTGAAGTCTAGGCGAAACCGACTTTTGCCTGATTCCTGACCCAAAACCTTTAATCATGTTTGGTTCCAAGCTTCTCCTACGAGACCTTAGCTGTCACCTCTCACCTATGCTCTGCATGCTCATTTTTCTTTCTGTTCTGATAAGGTACTTCTCTTTGGGCGATACTGGTACCTTTACATCTCATGAATCATGATTTTCGGCCCTCTAAGGTTGCTAAAGGGAAAATAATCAAGGGAATCTCAGTAGAAAGAGAAAAATGTAATGCCATTTATTTGGACAGTGGTTATATGAAAATCATAACCAATGAGATATTAATAGATTTGTTCCGACAACTATTCTACCCATTCCAAAATGTAAGTAGTTTAGTCTAGTTCTAAGTCAAAATTCTTAATCTGGACCAAATTTAGACAAAAAAAAAAACACTATGGCTATTTGGAATGGAGGAAAAACAAAATACACTATGGCTATTTGGAATGGAGGAAGTAATATAGTCAACAATTCACTAAATTATCTTAGCTTAAGTAAGGAAAAGCCGATTAATTTAGTTAAGTTCATAAAGTTCGCGACCCAAAAACAGTGGCGTGGAACTTTGCCGGCATTTTTTTTTGTTGGATTTAGGTCCGAGTGAACCTTGATCTAAACACTCATCAATCGATCAGGAGCTCGATCTAAACACTCATCAATCGATCAGGAGCTCGATCTTCGCGCAGTCCGTCTATCTTGATGATATATATGATGGGCCCTCACCTCAAACGCTGGGGGTCTCACCTCATCCACCACCACACGCACCTCAAAAGCAACACCTTAAAGCGAATGGGCTCTCGTCACGCCCGCCGTTGGACTCTGCTCCGCCAAGGACCCCAACTTGTTTTGCCTTCGGGGTGACATGTTGTCACCGACCACTCTGAGAACTTTACCAACGCTTAGCCAGCACCAGGATCAGCACTGCACCGTATGTGCGGACCCAAGGCTTCCAGTAACAATGGGACCTCCGCACCTCACCCCCATCACGGCAACCACACTCCTCGCGCATGGCCAAAACTCCTCGCACAACCAAATCAAGCTGACGTGGACTATGTCACAGCGTGCGGACACCACCACCAAGAGAACTACCACCGCTACCACAAGTCGAGATGGTCCCAAGATTATTCCGATCTGCAGGACCTCCAGGAAGCCATGCCGCCACTCCTCGTTGGAACAAATTAATGAAGGTGTCGTCTCGCTTCTTTTCACTGCTCGCTTCAACATCGACCATCACACACTGGTGAGAAATACATTCTCATGTTGCCCTGTCTGTTCTGCACCAGCGCATCTAGCCACGCACACGAGTGTTTTCTGGCCGGTGTCTTTCTTGTTTACTGCCTGCCAGACCAGAAATCCCATGCAAAACTAGTGCCTGCACATGCTACCACTAATCACGTGCTAGTACCTGTTCAATCCATGTTTGCATGCATGTGTTTGCCGTAGGCAAAGTACGCAGCACATACATCCTGATGATGCAGCTCTATGTCATGCTGATGTCATATACATTTTATTCCTTAGAAAATATAGTTCCAACAACTCTACAATTTCTCTTCAGCTAATCTTGCTCATGTCCTTCCTCTTATTTATATTCTGATGCTTCCTAAATGATCATAGCTACGAGTACTTTGTTAGTCTAAGTGTTTTATAAAATAATTTATAGCATGGTGCACTGTTTTATTTATTTTTTTGTATGCACTGGTTGGATGCTTGTCGTGAGTAGAAGACGATCAATAGGACCAAGAGCGTGTACGTTTCATCCTTCGGCTACAGGCAAGTGTCCTTGATCATAAACCATTACCTATTTTATTTTGTTTTATTTAGAGTAGCTAGACCATTAGTTGCATGCTGTGCATTAATATGAATCCTATGTTAGGGTTTACTAGATTTTCTTATATCATTCTTGAAGCCCGGGTTGGTTGGTTTATTAGTTATGCTTAGCTTTGCAGTCTTTTGGGTGGGCTATAAAAGTAACCTATGTAACATGATAATAAAGTTGAGGAGGTGGAAACCTCGGCTATACGTTGGTATGGGGAATCTGAGCAGGATGGACCGAGTGGTATGATGATGGTATTTTGATTTGGTTCTTATGGGATTGTGCTGGTTCCTATCTCGGATTCTAAGGACCGATTCATGGACAAGTAACCCAGCAAAACAGCGTAACCACGGGGTCCACATGGCTCTGGACCTGGCCAAGTAATTAGTTGTCCCACTGGTTTTACATTGTCGGACAGTTTAGTGGCACACGAGGGGGCTGTGCAGTGGAGGAATATAGACCCCTGTTGGTGGCGAATCCTTAGTGGGTGTTTACTGGTGGGAACTCACGACTTTTGAAAAGCCTTGTAGTGGGATCTTGGCCGATCACCTCGGAAGTGTGAGGCGTAATGGGAAACACGACCCGTAGGGTAAAGATGTGCAACCTCTGCAGAGTGTAAAACTGATATATCAGCCGTGCTCACGGTCAAGAGCGCCCTGGACTTCTTCGTGATCAGTGGTGCTCCAGATGGTTGGTTGGATGATGGCTCAGATGGATTTCAGATGATGGTTGGTTCTGGTTCGGATGGTGGTTTACATGTAGTAAATAGGTGCTAAGGACTTAAGGTTAAATTAAGGATATGTTGCTTAAGCGCGAGTTAACCCCAAAAGGCTCTCCTATTTTAGCCTCATGTCATATTCTTTTTCCCACACTTGCGGAGTACAATTCGTTGTACTCACCCCTCCTTTGTCCCCTTGCCCCCACAGAGTTGCAGAGTTCATGAAGATGACGGCTTCGACAAGCGTTTTCTAGGCTGGTGTGCCTCCGGTCAGGCCTGTGGATATGGAGACTCGTTCTACTGAAGACTCTGATGTATCTTTTCTTTCAGACCTCGGGTCATTTTCCTGGGAGGGGGGGGGGGGGGGGGTGTCTAGGCGGCGTGCTGGCTTGAAGAAATGGCGGTCGTCGACGATGAGGCACAACCGTAACACCCCGTCCTCCAAAGCCGCACCGCCCATCCTTCCGAGGGGCGAGCACGCGTACACATAGCATCCTTGTTACACTTTCGTCCTCGCTTCATGTAAAAGGGTTAGCCCGAGGGTGCTATGGCTGGGGGACAAAGGCTTATAAGTTGGCTCCACCCTTGCTCAACTAGCAATGTGGTACTAAACACGCGCACACCGCGCTAACAGGCCACTACTGGGCCGAAACAAATGGGTTGGGTGTATACACCCCCCATCAAAGAATCAGACGTCCTCGTCGGCGCCAACTCTCTCACGGGCAAACGTCCCAGATCGCCCCCTCTTGGCGCACGCTCGTACGTCCAGTGCCGGTGCCATATGCCATGCCGTGTGTCCCATCCGGGTCCACACACGGCATGCGCCCTATGCCCGCACACTGACCCGTACCGGCGAGACACACTCGACCCACAGAACGCTGCAGCTGGGGTGCTCAGGAACCTCGCCGCGTTCCCAGACGTCTTCCCGTGGTCCCGCGCAGTGGCGAGGAGGAATATCATAGACCAGATTCGTGAAGGCAATAGGCAATGGCCTCGTCTTCCTTCTTCCCAGAGCTCTAAACCCAATCTCCCTTTGCTTGCTTCTATCCATTTCTTGGTTGCTTCCATTCCCAATGTAATTCATCTTCTCAGTCCTTATTTTATTTCTTTCAATTGTTTGCCAACTGTATCAAATAATTCGAGTGGAACTTCACCACTTGGCTTGTACGATATTGGTGGATTCGGTGGTAATCCAGTGGCTCGTGAATCGCCGACCGCAGTGACGAGCCAAGCCTCGCGCCGGCGCAGCGCTTCTCTGCAACACGCCGCTTGAGCGGATGGGGTCAGGGAAGAGACGGAGTATAGATGTCCATACAGCCCGTTGGCCCGCCGGAAGCACGGTCAATTTGACCCGGCTCAAACACGGCACGGCACGACCTCCTCCGTACCCGGGCTGGCCCAGCCCGACCACCGTGCCTGGGCGTGGGCCGCCACCCCAGCCTGTGGGCTAGCACGGCCCGACACGAAGTTAGTAGCCTGGTCCGATAGTGGCCCGTATAACCCCAGCCCATATATCAATCCCCAGCTAACCCTAACTCTCACAACCGGCCAGCGGTTCCCACCCCCCAGCCCCTCGCGCCGCCTGACCCCCTCTTCTCTCTGTTTCTCCGCTCGACAACCCTCACCCTCTCTCTTTCTCGTCTCTCCGATGGTCCCCGGGCCCCACCCTCCCCGGTGCCACCGCTCCCCTCTGGTGGCCGCGGCTCACCCCATCCCTCCCCGCGCCGCTGCTCCCCTTTGCCGACCTCAGCCCCCCCTCCCGTCCCTCCCGGCGCCACCCCTCTCCCTCCGCCGGCCTCGGTTCGCCCCGCCCCTTCCCGCCGGCCACGACTTTCCCTCCAGCGCGGCGACGGCGCGCACTTGCACTCTTCGCTGGCGCCGCGCTCACCCCTCTCGCTCCAGCGCCGCGGATCTCAAGCTTGGAGATGGCGCAGACCCTCTTGTCCTTGGGTCACTTGATGCGCGAGGGCCCTAGCCATACTCTTTTCATGTGTTATCTTGGTTTCATCGACGAAGTCGAGCTTCCATGCCCGGCTTTGTCGTTGAGATCAGCGAAAAGTCTAACCATGTAGATTAGAAGGAAGGAACCCGCTCGCCACAGTGTTGCAGGCCTTGCAACATGTGGCAGGCGAGCCAGGCATGACAGTGAAGCTGGAACATCTACCGCACCTCAGCCCGAGTACGACTACCAGCAGCCGACGGAGAATCCCACTGCCAACATGAGTTTTGAGGAGGCGTTCGACTACCATCAAGGAACGGCAGGATACGGCCCGCAGGTAGGACCATCCGCCTCCGCCAGGTATGACTACGAGAACCCGGTCTCCCAGGGGATCGCTAATCTTAGTACCAGGTTGGAGACGATGACTCTGCAACAGCAGCAGCTCAGAGATGAAGTTGCACACAACACCGATCTCACGCAGCAGAAGTGGGGGATGACCACATCCCTCTAGACCGACATTCACGGCTTCTTCGACTACATGCACTACGACCGCAACCAGTACTACCAGTGAGCTTCATCGAAGCTTGGGGGAGTCTCAGGTATGATCGAAAGCCGTTGCCGTTGCCTTGCCTTGCCTTTGCCATGCCTTGCCTTGCTTTGCTATGATAAAATAAAATAATTAAATGCTAAAAAATAATAATAAATAAAATAAAATAATCATAATAAAAGCTCCAAAAGATGTCTTTATGTATGGAATTATGGTTGAGAACCTCTGGAATGATGAAAAGTTGCTCTGTTTATGCCCTCTAAGTGCCTCGTGCTTAATCCTTTACTCGTGAGTATTTGAGTTCGTTGGCATTTAAGGATCCGCCATGATAAAACTGTGGGAGCAAGAGCACTTGTTCATTGTTTAAGTTATTGTGAGTTTTGATATGGTTTGTTTCGAGGTATAACTGCATGCTTAGTAAGGAACCTCTCGGAAGTTTTTATAAAATGTTACATGGTGAATCTTCCTCGATGGTTTAAAATGTCCTACCCAGAGCCTAAACAGTTATACATCTTTTAAACTACCATATGCTATCTTGAGTTGCTTTGAGTCTTGTCGAGTGATGAAGTCCGCTTGCAGAAGGCACTTGTCGTTTACCGGTCTTCCCATCCACCTCAGCCTCAAAATGTCCGACTAGTCAAAGTCCCGCTCCGGGGTTGACGTCCACCGTCGATGACATACACTCACTTCATCACAAAGCTCACCCTAAAGGTCCTCAATTACTCCATACAAAGCTGAATTCCTCTCTGTTACCAATGTAAGAGAAGAGATGTATTTGAAAAAAAATTGGAGACAAATGCTCCATCCGAAAAAAAGAGAGAAAGAAAAGAAACATCTCAAAAATATGAGAGAGAAAAAAATAAGGAGTCCCAAGACCTTTGAGCATCACACTTTCTCCCTCTCCATTTGAAACCCCATGAATTCCAAAGACCGGAATTTGACGAGTGTCCTCGCTCGCGGACCACTCTTCGACTCGACAACAGAAGTAACCAAGGTATGCCACTCTTACCCTACCTACAACTCCACTTCAGCCTTAGTGTAGGGAAAAATTGGTCAATCCCGACCAAGAGTGAGGATTAAACACCCTGAGTGACTCGAGAGTACCATCGGGGAATGAATAAACCATCTTTTGAAAATTTCATATCTCCGAGATGGAACCTGAAAAGTTGCAGGAAATACTTTAGAGATGACCGTTCAAGCTCTCCATAGCCCAAAACGTGAACCGCTGCAGCCCCACGTGGAACCATGGTATGAGTTCTCTTTTATGCCAACTTATTCAAGTGATTCGTTGAGTTTTGGCTTAAGCACAAGGTACTTCAAGAGTATACACATTCAAGCAACTCCTGACCTACCGAACCTAGAGTTCTAGCCTTGCTCGAGGACAAGCAAGAGTCTAAGCTTAGGGGCGTGTTGACGGCCATTATAACCTCGTAGTGACCGTCAACATTTCGGTAAAATGAGGATGATCATACCATATTCCATGCATAAAACTATTTTTATTGACAAATTCCACAAGTTTTGGATGAGTTATGGTTGCAGGACAAAACTGGTGAAACAGGGGCCAAACATGGCACAAGGCCAGGCCGGCCGGCCTAGCCCAGGCCGACCGGCCTCCTATGGCCAGGTCTGGCCACGTCACTGATCCATAAGTTCAATCAAACACCCAGGATGATCAAGCACCGTGCAATCAACGTCGGTTTGATCCAAGGACCCGAAAGGCCTAGAGTGCAAGACACATGGATTAGAGGGCCCACAACTTCAGATTCTTGGATAGCCTCAACTGAACGCAACAGTTATCGACCTCAGGGAGCAATCAGAAGCGTCCATGACGAAGTCAGTGGCCAGACGTGCCAGGTGTAGGCCGATCGGCCTACACCAGGCCGGCCGGCCTGTTGCTGTGGCTTCAAGCTACCCTCTTCAGCGTGGATGCTAAGCAGGATGGTGGCGTGAAGATTAAGCTGACATCCATCCCATGGAGGCTATAAAAGGCTGCTCAGTCTTCCATTCAAGACACACACCACATCACTCAAGTCTCTACTTGAAGGGAGCACTAGTATCTTTTTCATTTCTTAGATTAGGATTAGAGTTGGGAGTAGAATCGAGACGAGCTTAGCTCGGATCTTGGTTGTCTTCGGAGTTCTGGTAAAGCTCTTGTATCCTTTCCTTCTTTTGAATAGTTTATTTATACAATTACTTTCTTACTTCAGAGCTTAAGTTATCTTTTATATTTGTATCTTGCTCTTCTTTTAGAGTAAAGATCTTGCTCTCTTTAGAGCAAAGTCCTATCCCCTTTAGTTTTAGTGTAGAGTTTAGTTTAGCTCTACCGGGCTTTATCTCGCGGGTTTGCTCGCCTTGACCGGGCCGTAAGATGCCTTAGGGAAGACGGGGATTTCTCTTGACAGGCCTCAAGAGAAATCTTAATCATCGAGTGCAGACGTGGTGTCTGGCTTGTTGATTAACTAGGAAGTGTGTTGCACCCCACGGAACTGCAGTGGTAGGCGGCAGGTGGTGACAGCCCTGTCCGTCCTTCGTAGTCCACCACGTTCGGGTGTATTCATAACAGTAGTGCTGAGCCCGGAGAACCCCCTCTCTCATCCCGTTCTGAGGTTCTCCCGTTCTAGCCGTCGAAGCGAGCTCTGTTCCCGGTATCTAATCTAGGATCTAGGCTAAGGCTAGAGTGCCTTTTGCCCTGAGTTAGAAAGAGTCTAGGTCCGGTCTCTCCCAACGTCTTTCCTTTCCTTTAGAAATAGGTGCTCCGTGTGTCGCTGGTCTTTCAGACCTTCTATCCGGTCATTAATTTGACCATTATCCACCCAAACCGAGAGTTTGTGCCCCTGGGTTTGTGGCTTGATATTTCTGGCAAGATATATCATTTCATTCTTCAATATACTTTAACCATCTGCTTCCCTGCGGAAATATAAATACGATACCCTGGGGTTACTCCCGAGGTGAAGTGCTACAACGAGATATATTCTGTGCGCTTGCAGAATTAACTTTTGCATACAACAACATATATCTACACGCTCTTGAGCGTTGCTAAAACGTGACGCTAAGGAGTGCCAACACTCGCGCATGTTCAACCCCAAGATCACCCTATGATATCTTTTTCTAGACCCTCTCCTGGGCCTCGTCCCCGGAGAAGGAGGAGTGATAGTTGGAAAGAAAAGGTCGTCTTTGACAACCCGCTCCAACCACTAAAACTCCTTAGAAGATGGTGTCGTAAGGGCAAGGGATCGCCATGCTTCCACCAAGGCAACGTCCAAGGTACCACTGCCCGCACTCAGGGCTCTTGCCTTGACACTTGGCCACACATTCACAGTTCCATGGAACTCATCCTTTGGCCAAGGGAATCATAACGACCGTACCGATTGGATCAGGTGAATTACAATTCATATCTCTATCCTTGAATCCAATCGATGCCAATCAAGTCATGAGTCTTCCCAAATTCTCATTCCACACCTTGACTTGATTGATGCCTAATGGAAGTAGAGTTCAACCCTCATCACATGGACTTCCATTAGAAGCATAGGATGGAATGCTCATTGGCATTTCTAATTAAAAACATTCATCCTATGAACGAGACGAGTTGAGAGAGAGACTCGTACTCGTAGCTACTATACTCAGAATGTTCGGTCCACAGAGTTTCACATCCTCTTTCATACATGGGATCTAACCATTCTAGAGTCTCTCATCCAGAGAGCGACCTTTCCTTTCCATGAGCATGAACCGTCATCCAGGTTCTTCACAAGAGTCGTGCTCATCCTAGATATCTCTAAAATAGCTGGTCCTAAGTGCCAAGGCACTACGAGTTGTGAGGTCTTTTTAGGGGTTCCAATCATAGACTCTCCTGTAGGATCTCATGTGTGCTTACCATAATATTCTTGTGAAACTCGTTTTCGTATAGAAGCACTAACCTTGCAGCCAAGACAGTCTTCCACTCTTATCATAACTGGTAAGCAAGGCAAGGATGCAAAAAACGGTTGAGCAAGGGAGTAAAACCCAGGACTTAGAACTTCCGTTGAGCTGTACTTGATAAATTCTTTACAAGGAAATTTCTATCCTTCGGGTATCCTCGAGACACTGACCATGCAGGAAGTACGGCACTGCCCAGAACATGAAGGAGGACTTCAGAGGATGAATTTGAGGAAAGACATCACTGATGCATGTGAAACGATGCGATCAACGCACATCGTTGGAGCCATTAACTCCGTCGATGATAAAGGTATGTCACTCATGTAATGCCCATCCCGACTATATGAAAATGTTGATTAGTTTGGTAAAGCAAAGTTTAGGCAAGAGTCAACCAATTGACTCACGCCAAATTAGCTCTTCCCTAGACTTAGGCACGTTTCACATAACGGGCACACAATATCCCAACTCACCTCTGCTTGCCACGTACACCCGAGCAACGGGAGGCCCAGCGGAGCCCATCAGGGTTCGGCCGAACCCCTCGTTCGGCCGAACCAGGGGGTGCGCCGCCGCCTCCCAGCTCTTGCGCACACGCTCCTTTCAATGTTCCTTTGCCCCTCCTGCGGTGTCCCGTTGAGTTTGAGTGGCCGAGGAGAAGGATTTCATCCTTAAATCTCATCTTCTTCCTCTCCTCTCTTCACTTGCCACACCTCTCTCAAACTCACTCAAGCCCACTCTTCTCTCCACAAGCCTTCCCTGCTCAATCCCATGGTAGACCAAGAGCTTGTCCCCCTTGCCAAGACCAGATCTCCACTCGATCTCGATGGCGTGATCACCCCGGCTAATGCCGAGGCACCCCTCGGAGATCGGTTTAGAGATCTGGCCGAGGCATTGGACATCTAGCCCTTGGCTGTGCTTCCACCTGCTGGCATGAACGGGAGCGCGTGGGGCGCTACTGGGGTTCGGCCGAACCCCTAGTTCGGCCGACCCAGGCCGGCGGCCTTGCGACCTCCTGTTCCACCGCGCGATCATGCTCGCCCAGGCAGACTCCAAGGACGCGTGCATGGGACAGTAGCCCCTACGGAAGGCCGACCACAGGGGATCTCCGTCCTAAGGGTGCGGCGATCATTCGTCCGCCCCACGGGACTGACACCCCGGGGTTGTCCATGACGTCGGGGCGCGGCGCTCCTGGTGCAGGCTCATCTTCAGGGTCCCCGATGCCGGGCCTTCGCCGCGATCTATTCGGGGTACACACCTCAGATGTCACGGGAGGAAGCGGGATCCGGCTAGCCTCACCCTCTTCAGAGAAGGGGATGGCTGAGTCCCGCAAGACGCCGTCCGGTGCGGGAAAGGAGCACGGATAGCAGAAGGGGAAGATACGGAGCCAAGACGACATGGAGATCTCACCACAAGGCTCCACCGTCCAGCAGCTGACCGCATTAGTCGCCGAGCTACGCGTAGAAAATAGGAAACTTAGCACAGCGCTAGCGGAACGTAAGATAGAGGCGGACGAGTTGAAGGATGAGTTCTGCATCCTTCGCCGTGGCTTTAGTGCTAAGCTGCAACGCCTGTACAAGGCCACGGGGCACGCTAAGCTTCATGACTCTCCGATCTAAAGAGCGTGTCCTGATCATTTCCCTTTTTCATAGGCGTTTTAGATTAGGTTTGCTTAGATTACCCTTTTTCTTTTATTTTCATTTTTTAATTCAGATTGTAAGTGCCTCCATTTTGATTTGAATAAAATGTGACTCACCGGTCATCTAACCCGGTAAAGTCTTAGTGTTACTTTGATTTTGAATGAATGAAGCACCTAGGAAAGAACAAGTGTGGGGGAGAGCCACAGACTCTCCAGAGCAAATGAACGATCATACACCACCAAAACGTGACACACCGCGCTGCACCTACACGCACACAAAAGACGAACCTGAGACGAACCCAGCAGGGTTCGACCGAACCACAGGGTCGGCCGAACCAGGCTTGGGCCCATTATGGACCATCTTTTCTCCACGCGTCGGTTTGTGTCTTTTATCCCTTTCTTTCTATGGTCCCTGAGTTTTGACAAAATTAATGATGATCTATAAATTCAAACTCAAACCGTGAAAGCTTAAAATGGACCAACATGTGATTCTTCTCTTTTCCCAAAGATTGGCTCGCATATGTTTTATTCCTTGCTAAAGTTTTGATGCTTGTGAACAAATATCCTTAGGAAACTTATGCTTATCTAACTGGTTGATGTTTGAGATATGAGTTGAAAACATGATCTTCGCTCTTGATGTTTAAGTACCTGGAAAAATTTAGTTAACTTGAACAACCCCTTGCAAGCTCCTCTTTGATCATGCCAAAGTCCCGCCAAAGCCATATCATGAAATACTCAGAAACCTCATACTCATATGCTGCTTGTGATTGCTTTGAGCTTGTTCAAACGGTGAGCCATTGCTTGATTTACTTCTCCTATGGGAGTAAGCGTTGTACCATCATCATCCACCACACAAGGTTCTGTGATATGTGACTTCTCTCTCCAAAGTTATCCATGAATGAAGAGGCTTGGGCTATGCAAAAAGAAAGAAAATAAAAGATGCATACCCAAAGAAGGTATGCCACATGCCCTAACAAGCATGCTATTCAAAAAAAACAGAGAGAAAAGGAGAAGGATAGCCCAAGTCTCCAAAGGAAAGAAGAACAAAGGAGAGAGAAGGACCATTGAAAGAAGCCCTTGTCCATCATGTCATCCACCATACTCATCATATGCACGTCTTGATCCTGATCGTATGATTTGATTTCTGCTTGGATCTACTGTTTGAATTTGCAATATAAATGATGCAAATATGCCCTATCATTCATACCCTACCATGAGCTCCACATATAGCCATCTTTAGAAGAAGGATGAAAGAAAGGCAAATTGCCTTGGTGAGGACATATACATTTTTGACTGATCTGAGAGAATCAAATGAGGAATGAGCAAAGGTTTGTCTTTGAACTCAACTATAAAGTCCCAAGTACTTGACAAAAAGAGTTGAAGTGATTCAATTCAAATCCGTTCCATCCCTCAACTACCCAAGGTGGCATGATAGACACTTCAAAGTTCACAAGTACAAGGTAAGGCATGGAATAACTCTTATGCTAGTTTCATATCTTTGAGAGTTCACCTTAGTCCTTTCTCCTTCACTCGAGGATGAGCAAAGGCTAAGCGTAGGGGTGTGTTGACGGCTGTTAAACCCCATCTTTAGGCCATCAACTTCTGCATAAAGGATGCAAATATCAACATCAACCGTAGTGATAGGACTTATTTCTAATGAGTTCCACTAGTGTTGGTGAATATGTGTATGCAGGTCACCTAACCATGGAAATGAAGTGGGAATAAACTAAAGTGACTCAACTAGCAATATCCAGCCAACCAGGGGCTGCCACATCAGCTTCCCACGGATCCATGGGCCCACAAGAGCAAGGAAACACAATTCTGACCAATCACGTGCAAGTACACGGATTGAAGGGCCCACAACCGGGAGCTACAAGTGCAAATTTATCCCATACACACCTCAGGACCCACCTGCCAGCCTCCTGTCCAAAGGTAGTTGTGGACGGGGCCCACACAGGGTCGGCTGAACCCCTGGTTCGGCCAAACCAGGGGTGGCTCCCCTCGTCCCTAGCCGCCATGTGTCCTGTCCAATGGCGGTTTGGAGGAATATTTTGTGGAGATCCCCTGCGTTACTGACCTCCACCTGCCTATAAATACTAGAGGAGGGGGTGAGAATGAGGTACAACCATTCCAAGCACTCTCCAACACTTCACCTTCTCCCTTCACTTCAAGAGGAGGCTTCTATGGAGGAGAATAGCTTAGGCTAGTTCAGCCTAGGGGTAGAGAGGTAGAGAGAGGGAGAGAGTGAGTTGGAGGGGTGTTGATGTTCATCATCAACACTCTCTCCCACCATGCATTTCCTGGAGATGCTTCGTCGTTCTTATCAGAGTAAGTGCTGCGTAAGTCTCTTTGATCTTCTATGATTTAGTATTGTTAGTAGTAGCAAGTTTGAGGCTCTCACTTGTGGGTTCGTCGCTTCACATCTTGTGGGGTGTTGTGGCGAGTTTACGTGCCGGAAAGAGTTTACGGACCACAGTAGTAATCCGTGGTGTAGGCGTGGTGCCTGAGTCGTATGTTACACTTTGTTTGCGCATCTTAACCCACGGTTTGGCCGGGGTAGGCCGCGGGTGGTGACAGCCTCGTTGGACCCTTCGTAATCCCTCACATTCGGTTAAGTCGTAGAGCCGTTAGCCGAAGTGACTATGGATGTAGTGTAAGCCGGTGCCCGAAGCAAGTAGAAAGTAGAGACATCTTGCTAATCAGTGCTAAGATCATAGATTATCCTCTCTTCTCATCTTCTTGGTTGGTTATCCTTGGGACCCCCCTAGCGTAGGTAGTGTGCACACACGTTCTTTGGATTCGATACCCTTGGGACACTCTTAGGGGAGAGTTTCGACAACATCCGTGCGCTTGCGGATTCTTTCGTGATCGTTATCCTATGTCATCTGGTCTTCTGGCGTCACTGCCATGACTGGATTTTCATAGTGACATTAAGAAATGCCAACAGCCACGGCGGTGGCTATGGCAAGAAGAACGGGAAGAAAAAGCCGCTCAACACCCCCTACCAGTCCCAGCAGCAGCCCTATCACCTGACAGGGCCCTGGTTTTGCTTCAGCCCCTACGCTCCTCAGCAAGGCGGGCTGCCGCGCAGGGCGGCATGAACCAAGGCGGATCGGGCGGGTGGCGTGTGCCTGGTGCTGGTCTTCTGGGCGTCGCTCCTCCACCACAGGCGCACACGGCCTTTGCACCTCTACAGAAATCGCCGTAGCAGCCGGCCTGGGACTAGGCCACCCTCATCACTGCCCTGAATCAACTCACCTTCCAAAATCATGGCTGGGTGATGAACTCCGGCACCTCTACCCACATGTCGTCTACGGATGGTATTCTACTCTCTCACCTCCCACCTTCTCATTCTTCCATTACCGTTGGCAATCGTGATACTCTTCCTATCACTAGCCGTGGTACATCTGTTCTTCCAACTACTTCATCCACCTTTACTCTTCGTGATGTTCTAGTCGTTCCCTCTCTTGTTCGTAACCTTCTTTCCGTACGTCAATTTACTCGTGACAACAATTGTTCGAAATTGTTCCATTGAATTTGATGCCCTTGGTTTTTCTGTTAAGGATATTCTGAGTCATCGCGTGATGTTTCGCTATGATAGTGGGGGCGATCTCTACGCAGTGCCTGCGTCTGTCCATCCCTCCACACCTCTCGCCACCCTCGCCGTCACCACCGCTCTTTGGCACTCCCGGCTCGGTCATCCTGCTGCTGCTGCCATCAATAAACTTAGAACTATTTCTGCAATTTCTTTTAATAAAATATACACAACCATCTGTCAGTTGTGACAACTTGGCAAACATGTGTGGTTGCCAATTCTCTTTCACAAACACGCAGTACTGCATCTTTTGATCTTATACATTGTGATGTTTGGACATCCCCCGTGGTTAGCATATCTGGGTTTCAATATTATTTGGTATAGTTAGATGATTATTGTCATTTTTGGGGGACTTTTCCGCTCACTCGCAAATCTGAAGTAGCGTCTCACATTGCTGATTTTTGTGCGCTTGTGCAAACCAAGTTTGGCGTACACATCAAGTCTTTTCAAATTGATAATGGCACTGAGTTTGTCAACCGCACTCTCACCTCTCTATTTTCCTCCCGTGGCATTCTTCCCAGGTTTTCTTGCCCATACACGTCCCACCAGAACGGCAAGGCTAAGAGAGTTCTTCACACGCTGAATAACATCAACCGCAACCTCCTCATCCATGCTCATATGCCGCCACGTTACTAGGCTGAAGCTCTCGCCACTGCCACCTATCTTCTTAACCGCCGGCCATGTTCCTCTGTGAACAACATCGTTCCCTATACTCTTCTCTACAACACTAGTCCAGACTACAGTCATCTTCGTGTCTTCGGGTGCTTGTGTTTTCCTAATCTAACAGCCACCACCCCTCACAAACTTGCCCCTCGCTCGACGCCTTGCGCGTTCTTGGGGTATCCCTCTTCGCATAAGGGCTATCGCTGTCTCGATCTCTCTTCTAGGCGCATCATCATTTCCCGACACATTGTCTTCGACGATTCAGTGTTTCCCTTTTCCGCCACCTCTTCCTCTATGTCGGATTTGGATTTTTTGCTTGCACCTAACCCTGTCGCAGCTGCTGTTCCTGTGGCAGATCCGTCACAATGTGACGTTGAGCGACCACGACCATCGATCGTCGCGCCCGAGGAAGATCCTGCCATCCTCGTGCGCGGCCCTGTCCTCCAAGAGCTTCCCGCGCCCGCACTAGCGCCTGACTCCTGGCGGTCGCTCCCAGATGCACCACGTGACGCCCTTCAGCACGTCTTCCTCCACCGCCCGCGTCCACCTCGACCGTCGGTCCAGCCTGCTGAGGCTGCATCGCGCTCTACTCCTGCCAGGGCGCCCCGTGTGGCGCCCCTGGCCCCGACGCCGACCCCGCCTTGGCATCCACTGCGGCATCGACGTCTGCTCCACCTTCTATGTCTTCACCACCGCCTGCCCCTTTGCCAGTGTCGCCGCCTGAGCCGCGTTGACTGGTCACGCACACTCTTTCTGGTGCCATACCGCCGGTGCGCTACGTCGGCCTCTCCACGACCACCGCACCGACCGCTTCCCCGATTCCCGGGAATTACCACAGTGGCCTGGCAGATCCTCACTGGCGTGCGGCCATGACCGATGAATACAAGGCGCTCATCGACAACGGCACATGGCGCCTTGTCCCTCGGCCGCCCGGCGCCAACGTCGTCTCCGGCAAGTGGATCTTCAAACAAAAGTACCACTCCGACGGTACTCTCGCTCGCCACATGGCCTGCTGGGTGGTGCATGGCTTCTCCCAGCAGCACGGCATCGACTACGACGAGACCTCAATCAAGACCTTCAGCCCGGTGGTTAAACCACCGACCATTCACGCGGTACTTGAAAGGTACACTCTTCTGCGGCCTTCACCTTGGCATTGGGCCATCTCAGTCCTTGGCCGCGTACTCTAATGCGGATTGGGCTGGTTGCCCTGACTCACGGCGCTCCACTTCAGGCTACTGCATCTACCTCGGCGACAATCTTATCTCTTGTTCCTCCAAGAGACAGACCACGGTCTCTCAGTCCAGTGCAGAGGCAGAGTACCGGGCCGTGGCACATGCGGTTGCCGAGTGCTGTTGGCTGCGACAGCTTCTTCAGGAGCTCCACCTCCCGATCTCTACTGTGACGGTTGTCTATTGTGACAACGTGAGTGCTGTTTATATGACGGCCAACCCTGTCCATCATCGTCGTATGAAGCATATCGAGATTGACATTCACTTTGTCCGCGAAAAAGTAGCGCTGGGACAAGTTCGGGTACTTCATGTTCCATCTACCCACCAGTCGCGGACATCATGACCAAAGGCTTGCCTGTACCGTTGTTTACTTAGTTGAGGTGTCCAGTCTGTGCGTCCGAGACTCTCCCACTGTGACTGCGGGCAGGTATTAGGCATGTATAGCCGGTTTGTATATCTTCCTTGTATAGGAGATTGTATTCCTTGTATGCCAAGCCATCTTGGCTATATATATATGAAAGGTCACCCCCACACACACACAATTGGGTGTGTGGTGTTTACCCTAAACCAATCTCTCTACAATAGTTAACCATTTTTAGCGTTTACCAACTAGGTGTGCAATTTATGAATCCATTACTTGCGAATTGTCTTGCTAAATCAGATAATGATATCAATCCATGTTGCATAATTCATATCAATTCATGATCCTATCTGTAGCATTATTTTATTTATCATGGCTGAAGCTATGAATGGCAGTTGCATTGGCAAATAAAATCTTGGAAACATTTTTTTCTAGAAAAACATCCCAAGCGCAGTGGTGGCATCTATAATGTAATCTCTTTAACACCATGGACTAAGTAAGAATGGAGCCAACACGCGCTTACAAATTCTGAAACCAATATATCTGTCGTTGTTAGAGCCGCCGGAGTCCCCGGCAGCCTGATAGGTCCACGTTAGCGAAAAAAATTTCTGCCGTCCGATGTTCAGGTCTCGGTCAGGATGTAGTGCCGGCGGCCCCTACTGTTCCAGTACATGCGTCGATTTTTGCTTGGACGGAAGGTTCTCGTTTGCTCCCGGGCCCTTCTGGATGGATAAGAGCCATCTCTTGCCCAGTACGGGTCCTCCTCCTGCACTCTTCGTTTTCTTCTCCTTCGGTAAGCTCTCGTTCTTCTGCTACTTTTCCTCGTGCCTCTCGCTGTCGGCGGCCGGTCCCCCTTTCTTCTGTACCCGTCACTTTCTTCACATCTGTGGTGCCGTCGCTTTCCTTTTCGCATGTTTCCTTCTTCTGGTCCTAGATTCGTGGATCTTGCCCTTCTTTTCTTTTTCCCTTTCTTCCCCACCTTTTCCCCATGTTTCTTTTGTTGGTTTTTTTGTCTTTTTTTGCTTTGGATTGGGTTGCGGCGGCGGCCCGCTATACGCCGCCGACGCCATCCACTCCGTGGCGCCGGTGCCGATCGCTTACCACTAGCTCTGCCTACGTGCACGCTATGTCCCATTAATCCCGCTAGCCTGCGGCGCGCTGCTGCTGCTACGCACCCACGTGCCGCCGACCCCGTCTACTTTGCGTCGCCGTCGCCGGAAGTTTGCAGCCGGCCTCGCCTCCATGCGCGTTGCTGGAGCCCCATGCTCTGCTCTAGGACCTCCGTAGATCGATACTTTGTTTTCTTGCGCAATCCACTTCGAGGAATAAGCAATGGAGGCGCTGTTTTTCCCCCTCTTTTTTTTTACACTTCCTTCACCTTTCTTCCTCTCCCGCTTCCTGTACGTACTTATTTCATCTTACTTCTGCCTTTTTGTGTGTCAGGCATTAGCTCAACGGGAACCACTGGTCGCTTAAACACTGTTCCATTGAGTGTGTTGTTCACCAGGTTTGTTAGGTATTGCTCCCTCATTTAATCAACAAGACTTCTAATTAAACCATTGAGATTTAATTTGTCTGTTGTTGTGAGTACTAACATTTTTTTTTTCGCCGCTTCCCCTTTGACAGGTATAGTGACCGAGAAGATCCCTTGCAACATTAGTTCTGAATGTGAGCCCTGTGAAAAGAAAAAAAAACGTCAATTGCAAGTTGGATTTCTCTGTTTCCTCTGGTTTCCTAAATACTTTGATTACTTTTTAAGTGTCTCATATGTATTGTTGTGATCAGTCTACTTCCATTCTACAAGGACATAGTTTATTGTATTATTACCCCAAATAGCTACATGCTTCAGTGATCCAGTTAATGCCAAATGAAAATGATGAAGCATGAAGGCTGTATGTCAAATGTATTAAAAAAAACAAATACTTCTACAGCCTCTTCAATTATGTAGCCATTTCAATAAACGTGAAAATAAATATGCAATGCACAAACTGTCGATATACAAATTAAAATCTGCTTGCGTAAGGAACAGAAAGATATTGTTAACTGGATTTCTTAGTTTTAGAGGTATTCTTCCACTAACCAACTCAACGGAAGCAAAGAAAGCTAATACTATGCTCTTGCACTATATTTTCAGTCGACAAAGTAGAGTATTCACTTCTATATATATCATCTTAAATTTTATTGCATATTTCCTGCATTATATTGATACATCATGTCCAAGGTCAGCGCTAAAATTAATGCTTACAAAAATAATTCTTATCTGAACTACCACCATTAGTTAGCCTAGCCAACGCAAATATCATAAGTGCATCTTACTACTCTTGCTGCTACGCAGCACTTGCTGTGTCTAACCTTTTTTTTTTTAATTCATAGAACGACCTTGCTGGTAGTACTAGATGGAAATGCTTAATCAGTTGGATCTTCATACTGTACATCTATTACCCTTGCTGGTAGTAGTAAACGGAGATGTTTAATCAGTTGGATCCTTACACTGTACATCTATTTTTTTTACACAGGAAAAAAAATACGGTAACAAAAGTAATCTGAGAAATAAAAAAGGAACACACAATTAGATATGCATTTGCTAAAACATTTTTCTTCTGTGTTTACCATGCATGGTATAACAATCTTATCCATTCGTGCAGTGCTCACCTTGGAGTACATGACAGCTGAGTACTCATCACGACTAGCCTCACTGCAGGAATAAGGTACGGCAGTTTCCACGGCTCTACATTCTTCGTATCACTATTCCCCCCCCCCCCCCCCCCCCCCCTGGCACATCTATAATATAATATATTATATACGAACCATCCATACCTATGTATATGCGTACACACACATATATATAGAGTACATATCTGGTACTGCTATTTTCCTTATACTACTACATGGTGGATGACAGGTTATTTGCTATTTCTTCTAATTCTTTTTCTTTGCTTCCACTTTATTCCTTTTCAATTTCCTTTGTCCTTTTTTTACCTACAGTACATTTTTTAAACTGAATAAACATCGTACCACTCCTCAGCTGTGTCCTGGGATGCCTGCTTATACTTATTTTTTAAATTTTCCCTTTTATTTACCAGTGCCCTTTGTTTAATTCTCACATTTCTTTTCTTTTTTTTTTACTTTTCCTTTCATATTTACCACTCTCCTTTGCTTATATCCTGTCACCACCTTTCATGTAGCAGGTTATGGATTATAGCTTTACAACTGATACTCTAACGGATCCTTACGATCATATAGATCCAGAACATGGCAGTAACGATCCTTGTACGTTCTGTGAAGCTCCGTTCATGCCTCCTCATATTGTATCACCATTTCAATTACTGCGTTGCGCTAACTACGCTTACCGGCTGCTGACTGTCACAGCATCTTCAGCTGTTACTAATCTACGCCACAAGAGAAAACATCATCATGCATCTAATCGTACGTACCTCCATAACAGACCTCCAATTTACTGCGTGTACCCCCAATCCAACATTGTAGCCCAAGAAAAAAGAGGACTAAGTGTTTTCTGTGTCCTTATAACTAATGTAGGTCGACACAATACTGGATGGTACAGTCCTGCTATCACTGATCCTGCAGAGTGTAGAAGAAAGCGACGAAAACGTTTAGATGAAAAACGCCTTTCATCAACAGGTGTCATATAGATGCTTAAAACATAACAAAATCATTTATGATATTATTCACATGGTTACTATTAGTCTTGCTTACTTTCCTTCCGGTTTTCATTTCCTGTTCTTTCCAATAGGAAACATATCAAAAAATATAGCACCTTTAGAGTGCGGTCATTTTGATGAAGACTATATCAAAGCATTGAAAGTGCTAAATAAATGCTTCGTCTCTCACTGTTTTTTTTTTGTCATATGAAAAATTCTTCAGCTTCTTATCCAAATCGATCTTACTATGGACCTCCAGAATATGAATGTCGTTACTGTGGTGCTATCTTCTGGTATGAAGAAAGAGTAAAATCTGATTCTGCAAAATGAAGTAATAGAGCTGTGGCAGAACCGCTCAAATTAATCCGGCTTAAGTGCGCTAACCTTCCATTGGTCATCACGCAATTAAATCGGAGTAATCTGACAGTCTGTCAGGTCAAGCCCGATGCAACCACGGACAGTTACCTCGATCGAAACCAGTCATACAAATACCCACTCGAAGGTGGATCCCAGAGATTACAACACTCCACAAATATTAAACAGGTCTCACTTGAGGTAATTTTATTACAAAACCAAGTTCAGTGCATAAAGTACCATTATCTCAGAGTTTTGAAAGCAGCGGAAAACAACTAAATATTCGAAGTCGCAGCAACATCACGTGAAGCCGTCGTGACGTCACTCAGAAGCATCTTCGTCCCAAACAACGGACCAGCCAGGAGGAAGGGTGGTTGGCCAAGTAAGACCGGCAACCATCTCCTCAAGAGCGCTACCTGAAAACAATGCCACAAGCAAGGCTGAGTATACTAATACTCAGCAAGACTTAACCGTCGGGTGACAGCTACATCACCAACTTCTAGACATGCAAGGCTTTTGGCTGGTGGGTTTGTTTTGCCAAAGAGCGGCTAAGAGTGGATCCTTACTTTCAATATTTTAGCATCAAGTTCTAGTTAAGTTAACCATTCTAGGTAAGCAACCTGTACTAATCAAGCAAGTGGAGCAAGCAATTAAGCAAACATCAAGTTCTCTTTCCATCATCATGTTCCACTTCTTACTCAATGTAGCAGCGGGGTTAAGCAGTCTCATTAGCTGCGAGAGACAGACAGTTCGAACCGATTTTAACCTTGCAAGGGGGAACCCAAACACTCGGATCATCGCACTCAGCCAAAGGCTAGCGCTACCAGGTAGTTCCCATCAATCTCCCAGTCGCGTCCAGGACCAAACTCCCCCTGGCATACGAGGTCTAAGGCTGGCCGAACCAACACTTACGCCCCTCGTACCCACATGTTCGAGGCATGGGGAAGGAGTTCCCGATAGGAGTAGGAAAAAGTCCGCACCCTGGAGTCATGTAGGTACTAAACTTACCGACCCCATAGAATCGACAAGCGCTTGGTACTTTCAAAAGCTTAACCGTCGGTACCACACCATTCGGCCTTAATCAACATTAGCATACACGGACGGGGCATCTACATGACAAAAATCCCCTGCCCGTCATCCTTATGATTCCAACATAAGTAAGGCAGTTGATTCCTATATCTCGCGAGTGACAGGAAATCACTCGACTTTTACCGGGTCCTTATAGCGGGGCAGCTATCGACCTATCATACTAGTATTGCAAAGCATAGGTACCTAGGATCATGCAACTAGGGTTTCAATTCAACTCCTGAACATAAATGCACAAACATAAGCTTAGCAAAACAAGCTTGCATGTATTTGAAACATAGGACATGCTCCGGGCTTGCCTTCGGGCACAAAGTTAGCTTGGGAGTCCTCTGCAACCGCGTTCGGGTCTTGCTCGACCTGGACAGCGTTCACCTCGCCTTCCGCTTGGCCTTCTCCTTCAGCGGGGACCAGCTCGTAGTCTCCGTCGGCGAAGGCAGGTTCTACACGAATGCATATGCAATAAGAGTATGATCTTCGGTCGAGTCATCATAGTTGCACAATGATGAACCCGGGTGGATTTCATTTTGTTGATGGTGATTGTGTACACATATTATTTATATTTGATTTCACCATAAAACAGTAAGAGAGTGTGTGTGATGATTTCAGTTTATTTAACCATTTATTAAAAACAACTTATTCTTATTTATCTCATTTAGCAATGAAATTTTCACAAATTATTCTGGCAGTTTGGTTCACTACTAAAATGTGAGAAAATTACTGTGTGCTCTCTGTGGTTTACTTGATTTGCTGACCAACATTTAAGGAAAGATCATGCATACATTAACCACAACAAAATAAACAAGAACAGCACACTAGCATCAAGAATAAATCCTAAGAAATCACACTATCATCCAAAGGTCCTTAGAATTTTACCAGAGCCTAAACTAGTCTAAGCAAGCTCACATGCCAAAGGATAGCTCCAAAAGATTTGAAGATCCTGATGTTTGAATTACTCCAGTTTTAAACTGGTATACATTAAAAGTGCAAGTTAGCCAGCTCAAACTAAGCTCTTCTATTTAACAGACATGCATCCAGGTGCCACACGACTTCTGCGAACAGAAAGCACTCGGAAGCTTCACCAACTGGTTATTGACAAGGTGGAACCAGTCGTGGAGTGCCAGCCTAAACCATTAGTACTCGGATTCTAGTGTGTAGCTTTGCGCTAACTATTTACAGCAATCTAGACTACTCAGAGCATAACATAACCAAAAGCTAGCACAAACAAGCAAGGATTCCAAACTGTGCACAGACTAGAGCATGAACAGATTTGAATCTAACTTAAAATCTACACAGAAAACACCTATACATGCTTTCTAGAAAAGGCAGAACACAACATCAGGAATACAACAAGAGTGGTTTTGCAACAAACTGATTTTTCTACGATTTTTACTCGATTTCCAAAGTTTCAGGACTGAACTTTAGATTTGAACAATCTATTACAGATTAACCCCTAGAAACTTGTGCTAAGGCCTCTAGAAAGATCTGTGACTGGGCCGAGTGGTTCCTGGCCATGGCCGGCGGCTAGTTGGCCGAAATCCGGCGAAGTGGGGCCACGGGGCTCAACAATAACCAGTCGTGGGTGCTCAGAGAGGCTCACCGCCTTACCTCGAGTGGATCACGAGTGGATTGGTGACCGGAGGTGGCGCGACGGCGGTGGATGGCGGAGCTGGGCGGTGGCGGCTCTGCTCGAGTTAGCTCCGGCGGCTAGAGTGGTTATTGGCACTCGCTGAGGTCGGGAGGAACTCGAGGGGTGTGCTGTAGGTGTGCTCGAGTGGTTTGGGATGCTCTCGAGTGGTTTGGGAATGCGCTCGAGTGGTTTGTGGCGGAGCTCGAGTGGTTTGGCTGAAGGGCTCGAGTGGTTTTGCTGCGCCCGAGTGGTTTGCAGCACTCGAGTGGTCTTGCTGGGTGGCTGCGGAGCGGATCTAAGGAGAGAGCTCGACGGTGGAGCTAAGAGTGGCAGCTAGGGCTCTGGGAAGCTGGGGCAAGGGCGTGGCAAGTGCGGGAGGCGAGGAACGGCGGCGGAGCAGTGCGCTCGGCGAGGAGCGGCGGAGAGGCAGCCTGGCGGCAACAATGGCGAGCAGCGGAAGAGCAGCGCTGGCGGTGGCAAATGCAAGCGGCGGAGGGGGAGCTCGCGTGCAGGGGGTGCGAGGCCTTTTATAGGCAGTCGAGACGAGGCTCGGACTGCGGCTCGGAGCAACGAAGCAGCCACGCGGAGCTTCGGGCGGCGCATCGATGGCTGCCGCGGCGGACCTGGCTCGCCGGTCGGCGGCCTGTCGCGGCGGGGCGGCGCTAGGCTGGGTGGTCGGTGGCCGGTCGGGGGAAAGTTCACGCACGGGTTGGCGAGAGGCTGGGGCCCACGGCGACTGGCTTGCCGGCCCTGGTTGGGGCAGCGGTGCTGCAGCCCGCCGGCGGGTCGCCGGCGACCACGTGGCGCACGCCGGGCGCCCGTCGCATCTGGTCGGAGGGGTGCGGGGGGACAGAGCGGTTTGTCGGGGACGACCGCGGGGACAGCGTGCGGCGCATTTAAGGCGTGGGCGCGGCCTCGACGTCCGCGCCAGAAGCTGGCCGCCGCTTTGCGGCGCTGTCGGGCGCGTGACTCGCGCGGCGCCGGAGAGCGCCGGCATTTCGTCGAACACATGCCGTGCGTCCATTCAACCCAACTTTTCTCCGAAATTTCGAACTGAAGTTCAAAATCTCCAAAAAGTAAAGTTGTGTTCTAGGTTACCAGCTACAACTTTTGTAAAGGTTGACCTATGGAAAAGTGAGTGGATTCGAGAGAAAACTGAGTAGAAAACAGCATGGACTCGGGTGCCAGTCTGCAGTGAACTTCTGTGTTTTGACTAACTTTGACTGGGATTTAAGGTGCCTTTCACTCAAAATCTTGGAATGAGCCAATTGACAAAAATGTGTCCTGTTAAAAACTGAACAACTTTTGTATTGGTCGATTTTCAAGTTCTTAAGTGAAATTTCGAAATCAAACCATGCCAACCGTGAAAGGTCAAAAGTTCACCGAGGTGCAAGGGAATTTTTGGTAGGATCCCTTAAGTGAAAATCTAGGTGAGGCCAAATTAAACTTAATTAGGCTAAGACAAAAGGTTTGGCAGGTGATTAAGCTAATGAACACCTAGATTGTCACAGCAGTAATCTACAATAACTGTTGTAGAGGAGGCAAAATTAAAATACCTCCTTTTCCTCCACGACCGGAACCATTAGCAAGTCTTGCAAGATTTGATGGTGGGCCAATGTGCAATAAATTTCTGAAAAATATCCGCCAGTATAATTGTCTATTTGCTTTCACATCAATGGGAGCAAATATAGATCGTTCTTTGAATAATGGTCGAGGTCCTCCTATTTTCAAAATCAATGGTCAAGTTCATCATCGTATTGGCTCTTTACTACCACAAGATGGCAGCCCTCCTAAATTTATCCAGTTATATATCTATGATACTGCAAATGAGGTAAATAATAGAATACGAGCATTAAACCCAGATGAGAGAACGTCAGAACCGCTCGATCCAACTATTGTTGAAAATTTAATGAAAATGCTAGACCAACATAACCCTTTTGTAAAAAAAATTCGCCAAGCAAGAGACAGATTAGCAGAGCATGGCAATGAGCAGTTTGCAATCAGAATTATAGGGGCCAAAGAGGGCGATCCTGTTCAGTATAATCTTCCAACTACTGACCAACTTGCAATGCTTGTTGTTGGGGATTTCTCATTGGATACATTTAAACGTGACATTATAATTGAAACTCATGGTCGGCAGCTAAAACAAATATCATCTTTACATCCTGCTTTCGTGGCGCTGCAGTATCCACTTCTATTCCCATATGGCGAATGCGGTTTTCAAGTTGGAGTTCTCTATAGTGGCGTCACCACAAGAGGGAAAAATGCTAGATTGAAAATGACTCAACAGGATTATTTTCGATACAACTTCCATTACAGAAAAGGGCAACCTAATCCATATTTATGCTATGGCGCTTTGTCCAGCCAAGCTAAAGTTGATGCACGTGCTTGTATAGATGAGGTTCGACTATGGTATATCATTAAAAACCAATCTAGACTTCGTGTGGAAAACCTTCAAGGTATAGCTGATGTTGTAGGTCGTGGCTGCACTGATGGTAGTGAAATGGGTAAATTGACTATTTTGCCTGCATCATATACTGGAGGAAGACGCTATATGATCCAGAATTGCCATGACGCAATGGCAATATATAGAGTTTACGGTCCTCCAGATTTCTTTACAACTTTCACATGAAATTCAAAATGGCCAGAAATTGAAGAAGGTATTTTTGAACCTGGCCAGAAACCCACTGATCGAGTTGACATAATAGTAAGAGTGTATAACATGAAGCTTGAAGAAATGTTACGTGATATTAAAAATGGTGCCTTCTTTGGCCCTGTTGACGCAGGTATGCATCAAAATATTATATTGTCCTATTTAATTTTCCCTTACTTCCTGTTCACACCTTGTTTCAATTTTTTTTCTACATCTACTAGAATTCTGACTGAACTCATATACGTTTCTTTAAAACCAGTCTTGCACACGGTTGAATTTCAAAAACGTGGCCTTCCTCATTCTCACATTATCTTCTGGATTTCAATGGACACTACAAATCCTACACCTGAACTTATTGATTCATATATAAGCGCCGAAATTCCTGACCCAAATGTTGACCCTTTGGGTTATGCATTGGTTGCTGAACACATGATGCATGGACCATGTGGTCAGGACAATCCAAATTCTCCCTGCATGAAAAATGGCAGATGCTCAAAAGGATTTCCCAAGCCTTTCCAAAATGAGACCTTTGTTGATGAAAACGGATTTGTAGTGTACAAAAGACCTGATAATGGTAGATTTGTTAAAAAAGGAAACGTACGGCTAAACAATCAATGGGTTGTTCCATATAACATGAACTTATTAAAGAAATTTCAGGCTCATATAAATGTTGAATGGTGCAACAAAGGAATCTTCGTTAAATATCTATTCAAGTATGTCACAAAAGGGCCTGATCGTAGTAAAATCTATATGGAACGAATTCGGAATGGTGAAGATGCTCCCCATGATCATGAAACTGAAACTAGAAATGAAGTAAAAGAGTATTTAGATTGTCGGTATATTTGTGAACACGATGCATGCTGGAGAATATTTGGCTTTGATATACACAGACACTTTCCTCCCGTCCAACGTCTTTCAGTCCATTTGGAAAATGAAAATAATATTATTTATGACGAAACTACTAATATGGCTGACGTTCTCTCTGAAGAGTTCCTCCGTAGAACCACATTAACTCAATGGTTCATAGCTAATCAAATATATCTAGAAGCTAGAACTCTAACTTATTGTGATTTCCCAAAAAATGGCGCTACGATGAATCAACGAGGACTTGGGAACGTAGACATTCTGGATTTAAAATTGGCTGACTTTATTATGTGCATCCATCTGTTGATGAGAGATATTATCTTAGAATGTTATTAATGGTTGTTAAGGGAGCTCAAAGCTATGAAGATCTAAGAACATATAACGGTATCACATATGGTACATTCAGAGAAGCTTGTAATGCACGTGGGCTTCTTGGCAGTGACCAGGAATGGTACAGTGCATTCGACGAAGCTGCGACATGGGCTACAGCCCCACAGCTTAGACAGCTATTTGTTACAATGCTTCTTTTCTGTGAAGTGAGTGATGAACGTGCATTCTTTGAAAAAGTGTGGAAACTCTTAGCTGACGACATCCAATACCGATACAGAGAAATTATCGGTGATCCCCATTACCAACTATCTGACAATGACCTTAGAAATTATCTTCTTGATGATTTATCCACACTATTTGCAAAGCATGGCAGCAGAATTAGAGACCATGACTTACCTCCTAGAACAATTGCTTCTGACTCTGTAGGTGGCAACCGACTCATTGAAGAAGAATTAGCATACAGCCTGGATGAATTAAACGCTGAATCTGAAAACTTAGTTTCTACTCTCAATGATGAACAACTACAGGCCTTTACCTGTATAACAAATGCAGTGTTCAATCAAAATCCTAGCTTATTTTTTGTCTCTGGCTACGGTGGAACTGGTAAAACCTATCTATGGAATGCAATAGTGGCCACTGTTCGATCACATAAAAAAATTGTGCTAATTGTTGCATCCTCTGGAGTTGCTTCATTGCTCCTACCTGGGGGCGCACAGCTCACTCACGATTTAAAATACCTTGTGATCTAGAGGATGATACTGTCTGCGATATTAAACGAGGATCCACGTTGGCTGGGTTAATACAAGCAACTGACTTAGTTATTTGGGATGAAGCTCTAATGACACATAGAAGAGCATTTGAGGCTTTAGATAGAACTTTTCGAGATATTCTTAGTGCACATTCTGAATCTGCAGCAACAAAACCATTTGGAGGCAAGGTAGTGGTACTGGGTGGAGATTTAAGACAAATCCTTCCAGTCATCGAAGGCGGAACTAGAGAACAAATAGTAAATGCAGCAATTATTAATTCACCCCTTTGGCAACAAGTCACTGTGTTGCACCCAACAAAAAATATGAGGCTTTGTGCTCCTAATCTAACTCCGGAGGCTCAAGCAGAGATTGCTTCCTTTAGTAAATGGGTTCTAGACCTTGGAGAAGGGAAACTAGAAGCAACTGCTCGTGATGGTGAAACAGATCCCACATGGATTAAAATACCCCAAGAACCGTTGCTTATGCCGAACGATGACAAAATTCCATGTTTGATAAATAATGTGTATCCTGATTTACAGTCCAATTTCTCTGATATTTCATATCTAGCAGCTCGAGCTATACTAACACCCACAAATGATATCACTGATCTTATAAACTCCTATATGGTGTCGCTTATCCCTGGTGAAGAAAAACAATATTTAAGCTGTGACAGAATTTCCAAAGCTCCTGGTACACATGAATCATATGATATCTTGTATCCCGTTGAATTTCTAAATTCATTGAATGGAAACAATTTCCCACAGCATGACCTAACACTCAAGAAAGGTGTTCCAGTCATGTTGCTGAGAAATCTGAACCAATCTGATGGTTTATGCAATGGGACTCGCCTCATAATTACAAGACTTGGAGACAAAGTCATAGAAGCGAAAATAATAACAGGCAGTCACAAAGGCGATATTGTTTCCATACCTCGGATATGCCTAACACTGAAGAACACAAAATTACCATTTGTCCTTGAACAACGCCAGTTTCCTCTCAAAGTGTGCTATGTAATGACTATTAACAAGAGCCAAGGACAAACGTTATCAACTGTGGGAATTTATCTAAAGAAGCCGGTTTTCACCCATGGTCAACTATATGTTGTTGTGTCTCGTGTGACCTCAAAAAATGGCCTCAAAATTCTAATAGAAGATGAAAATGGGAATTGTACAGATACAACAAAGAATATAGTGTACCATGAAGCTCTAGCTGCTTTGGAAAGTGCTGGTTAACATATATAGTGTTATGACATTGTCTACTGACACAATTATATATCAGATATATATAGATGCATATACATATATACATATACCATCTAATATCAATCTGTACAGCTACACAATAATGCATGGTACCTGTTATATACTATTTTATTACATCTTTAATACCATTTCTTTCTCCCATTTCTTTTCCCTCATCCTTACCAACATTGATGTATGCAGGTTAAAGATGGTGGACTACACTATGCTTCCAGACCTTCGTCCAAGGGACAGACAATCCGTGATCCGTGTTCGTGTAATAAGAAAGTGGGAGTTCCATGGCAAGAATGAAAACGATCCAATTCAGCATATTGACCTTGTTGTGGCAGATGAGAAGGTAAACTATTTTTCCCTCATTGCTAAACTATCCGTAATTTAGCCATATAGTTTATCTCTCAGTCAAAAAAAAGAAAAGAAAAGAAAGAGACACAATTACTGGCTTGACTTCAGCTTTATCCTAAACTTTCTCATACCTACACAGGGAAATGTCATGTATGCTGAAATTCCAGCAGCTCACATAGAAAGACATGCTCATAAGCTAGAAGAAAATGGCACTTACATCATCAATCATTTCAAAGTTGCCAATTTAAAGAATGCATACAGACCTGTCCATGCATCCTACATGCTTGATGTCGGTGATATTATCTCCGGCAGCCTTTCACGGGGTAGCCCACGGAAGTGATTTGTAATGCAGGGAAGATCGCAAAGATCGGAAGCAAGATGGTTAAATGGACAGACACGGGGGTTTAGACAGGTTCGGGCCGTCGACTCGACGTAATACCCTACGTCCTGTTTTGGGGTGTTGTATTGCGTGGATTTCGCTATGAGTTGAGATGTGGTGAGTTGAGTTGTTTTCTCGTGTGTTCAGATGTTTTGGAGGGGGTCCCTACCCGCCTTATATATCGGGGGGCAGGGTTACAAGTCGGTTTGTAGCCGATCCTATCTCTAAGAATCCTTTCCTTCTTTACAATAATTCCTATTCCAACTATAACTTCTCCTTCCAGACCCTTCCTTCGTGCGCCGACTTGTCCCGCACGTCTTCAGGTCCAGAACGGTGGGCTGGGCCGCCCCCCTTTTGGTGGGCTGCCAGGCTTGCTCGTGAGGTACCCGGGTACTATATCCCCCACACTTGAGTTCAACTACTGGACTGAAATCAAACCAGCTATAAATCCACCAGAAACTTTTCCAAGATATGTTTACAGACTGATTGAATTCAATCAGCTTTACGAGCGTCTTGGCGATCATACCTATTTTCTGGGTGAGTAAACCTTCCTATAGGATTTCTCATGCGCATACTGTCCAATTTTATCATATAAATGATAATCCTTAAATTCTTCTGCATTTTACAGATGTTCTTGCTATTATTACTAAGGCTGCCGAACCTGTATGTAAGTATTCCTCCACCAACGAAGGAACTACTATTTCAAGGAACGTGATGTTACAAGATATCAAGTAAGCTTCATATACATTGAATACACACATTTTCCATATTTGACAACTCCATTGAGTTTTTCTCTTTTCCATACTTGATTTTGCAGCGGCAATGGAATGAAACTAACTTTATGGGGAACACGTGCACAAGAATTCAGCATAGACAATGTGTATAACGCCAATGATGCAAAACCAATAGTCACACTATTCGTTGGCTGTTTGATGAGATCTTTCTTCAATAGTGCAATTTCTGCATGTAAAATACACAGACCTCATACATCCCTTTTTATTTATTCAGTTTTTTAAATAAAAATACATGCAAGACTGATTTTTTTTGAATTCAGCTGAACATTACCTTAGTGGAAGTTCTGCATGTAAATGGTACTTCAATCCTGAAATTCCAGAAGCTCAGCCTTTCTACACCAGGTAAACCAATGGTTCCACTACACTTCACAACTTTGTAATAATTTCTTTCATTGGTTTCTTTACTGCTAACCTCAGTAACCAATAATTGGTCAAAGCAGATTTCAAGGCCAGCATATAGAAATAAAACGTTCTGACACTCCAACACAGCTGGTGGTTCAACCTGCGCCTCCTCCTATAGTGCAAACAAAGACTTTACAGGAACTAATGATCATGCACCCCTTTGATTTTCTAGTTAGTGAAGCAAAACTTCTTTTTCATGCCAATGAATTCTCTGCCATTTCCTTTTTTTTCCATCAACACTACTACTCTCTGCTTTCCTGCTTTATGTTGCATTGCTAATGTATTTTTTTTAAAAAAAATCCGTTTGTAGGCCAATGGATACCAATGCACGGTCACCATTTCACGTCTAATCCCCAGTACATTTTGGTGGTACCCTGGATGCAAAATATGCAACAAATCAATGAGCGCACATGGCTCCGGCTACAAATGTCGCAAATGCAACTATACCGACTACAATTACAGGTACATAAATTTAGTTCTTCATATATTTACAGTTACCTGGTCTCTAAAATTATCACAACTGAATTTCAAACAAAACATATTCTTCTAGGCTCAAAATCCCTTTTATAGCAACTGATGGTACAGCTGAAGCAAAGATGATTTGCTTCGGCTCCACTGCTACTCACATTGTTGGTAAATCTTGTGACTATGTTATGCGATCAGCTGGTCAAGGACACAGTATACCCCCTCCCATAGCAGCCATTGTGTCTGCAAAATTTACTTTTGGAATCAAGCTTGCAGATGACAGCTACAGCGAAGAGAAAAAAACATTTATAGTCAACTCAGTCATTACCTCACATGGAAAACAACGAACTATACCACAGATTCAGACAGTTGCAGGAACTTCTGCTCAGGGTTCTACCAGCAGACTATTGATACAACACCAACATATGACTCCGCCTCTACCAGCTGTAAGCGTTACTACAATCTTCGTCATACAACTGCATTGATGTTTTGCTGCACTCATGTCGGTTTAATTTAATTTGAAACCACAGATCCCTCAAACTTCGCAGCAATCTCCCCATACTCCACGCACTGATCAACCTGAGGCTACAGATGCGCCACCCTTGTAAGTTGCCTGCTCACAACACAAACACATCAAAAAGATGCATTGTTTCATACAAGCTAATGTTGTAAATACTTTGTGAATAGTGAACCTAATACACCAGATGACCTTTCAGTACGAAAGAGATTGTTCCCTAACAACATTGATAACAAAGAGGTTAACAGATTCTTCAATTACTGCATTCAGTTAGTTTCCATTGTTTTGGATCAAACAAATGTTAACACATACACTTATTTCTTATCCTTTTTTAAAAAATAAAGCAGGAAACTGATTCCAACTCTGCAAAAAAGACTAAACTTGACCAATCAGCAAGTGGTACTGAAGAACATTACCTGAATCCAACCTCATCTGAAAGGTTCTTTATAACACACATTCTCCATGTTATGTGCTTCAGCAAACCTGTTTTCTATTTCTGAATTGCTACTTATCCATTAATTCTGTTAATTGTAGATCACCACCCAACAATCAGATCAACCTGCCTCCAGAAGACCACCATTCCACTAAAAAGGTGCACTACCAGAAAAAAAGTAGCACAGGTCAGTTTTGCTTTTTGCTTTGTACTGTAAAAATACTCTAGCGCATATTATTGTGTGCCCTTCATTTGCATAGAAAAAACGAATTTATCTTCCCTTTTTCACATTTGCGTGCAGGCTTCAACTGAAATATGTTATCCACTATATTCCTGTCAACGTCTTTTGCGTCCAAGATTCACAGCATACTAAAGTTTGGCCTTCACACTGCAGAAACTCAGCAACATTTTGTCTTGTATATATGCTGATCTACCACATCCTTAAAAACTGGTGGATATCAAATCTGTGTGTACTAACCTGACGAAACAATCATTTTGTACTCTCCATGGTCAAAATATGCCATGGAACCAGTATGCAGCCGCTTCATTAGGAAACCTCTACCACTTCGTATGATGTCCTGCTACAACTTATGGCTGTATGTTATGCAACCTTGCAATCTTTAGTTATTCACTGTCCCATACCTATATTTTCCTTTCTGATACTACCAATAAAATAATACAACAAACACATCATAATTCAGTACAAACATTGTTCAACTCTGATTTCAATCGCGCGCATCGGCGCGCGCCCATTACCAGTTACTAGTATCTATTCCTATATATTAAAACTCCAAGAATTCGAGCAATCCTAGGCTAGGTGCTACTATTCATGGGTCCCACGGGACCCACCATGCGTGGGGCCCACGTGACCCGCGTGTGTGGGGCCCACATGACCCGCATATGTGGGACCCGCATACCCGTACGTGGGACCCACGGACCACTATATGTGGGGCCCACCATTTTTTTTTGCAAAACAGGACTTACAATTTTTGAAAAATATTATATCGTGCTTAAAGAACCAATACAACATAAATGCCTAATAATTATCAAATTCTCAATCACGAAAGTTATTGTATGGCACTTAGACTCAAATAACCAATGATGTAAGGTATAACTATTTTGGGATGAATTTATATTCTAATACTGATCAATTAAATTTTTAATTATTTTAATTGATTTCTTGATTTAATAATCAATACAGTGTTACTTACTAACACAATACAAGCAATATATGTTATTTTATTAATATTTCAAAACATAAAAAATTTAATAGTGGCGTGCATAGCGCGCTAATCTGACTAGTACATGTACTAATAATATACTAAAGGTCCTGGGATTCGCGCGATTTCAGGGTCGGTGGTACTGTAGCGGGACCCGCAACATTGTTTGTAGATTTTTTTAAAAAAAAGTTCAGAAGCTTCTGGAGATTTCCCCCGCTCTCTTCGTGGGCGACCTGGAGACTTCCTGCAATCCTGCTCCGCACGCGTCCAACGGTCCTCCAACCTTGCACATATATTTGCACCCCCGCCGCGTTCCTCTTCGCCGGGAATTGGGTCCGGCCACGCCACGCCGCGCTGGTCCGGCCGAACCCTCGCGCTCGGCCGTCGCGATGGACCCCGGCACAGGACCCGGCTGCCGGAGGAGGGGATGGACCCCGGCACGCGTGCACCTGTTGGAAGAGGTAAGTCTACACCACGTAGGTCCTACCACGTGAATCGACGGGTACAGCTCATCTTCAGGTAGAGAAGCACTGAAGCAGCAAGCTTTAGTTAAAAAAAAAAATCAAAGATTCATATTAAAACATGACCATCATCATTAACACGCGAACTATCGTGACTCATTTATTAAAAAGTCTTGTGCTAATTATTACATTAACACATGAATAAAGTCATGAATTATTTTACTATTATTTTCATCATTTTCTTAAAAAATATTTCAAAGATTTACATTAAAACACGACCAACATTATTAACACTACGACTATCGTGACCCATTTATTAAAAAAACTTGTGCTAACTATTACATTAACACTTAAAATAAAGTCATGAATTCTTTTAGTATTATTTTCATCATTTGTTTTCTCTTTTTTTAGCCCAGCAACAAACTTGAGTTATTCTATAAAATTCTTTCTTTTTGAACATATTCATTTTTTTCTCAATATTTCTTTTCTTATTTTGGTTAAGGTGTTTGGTACAGGCGCGCATAGCGCGCCTATCGTGCTAGTAGATACAAAGTCACCATTGGCAGATGATTTTTCAGTGAGCATTATTTTAAACTTACACTGACCAGCCACTGACATGCTTGAGACATGATAAGAAGTAAAGATCATTACTCATACAGGCAATCTACCAAACCAAAGGTCCTATACTTATTATTTGAAAATAGCATCTTCTATTTTTTTAACGTTGTAACTTGAAATGAGCTACAGTCTTGTTTCACATCAATTGCTAACAATGCCTTCTCTTTTTCCAGATATTTTCGATCTACTTTGACAATACTAGCTTCTTCTGCTACTTGAAGGCTGCCTTCCGTTGCATCCTGTGATAGCCAAACACTTCAGATTACTTCTGTAGTGACTCTTATTTTGGTATATATAATGCCACTGTTATTTTGCTTCTTCAAAATTGGATTACGTGATATTTAGAACAATAAATGTGTCTCATATGTAATATTTCTCATGGATGCTTATGTATGTATGTTTCAATCCTACTTGCTTGTGATTCGCCCTGGGCATTCGGTTCGGTTCTTCGGTTTCTTAAGAATTTCGGTTCTTTAAAAACGGGGATAGATCGGTTCCCTGAAAAAATTGGAACCGAGGAAATTTGGTTTCGGTTCTTTCGGTTCGGTTCGGTTCGGTTCTGGTTCTAACCGAACTAACCTAGCAGGTTCTTTACTCTGCTCGTCGCTCGGCTCGTCGGCGCATCTGGTACTGGAAGAAGGCGCCGGGGATGAGGAGAGCCGATTGGGCGCCGGCCGCCGGCCACCGGGGACGAGGAGAGCCGATTGGGCGCCGGCCGCCAGCCACTGGGGACGAGGAGAGCCGATTGGGCGCCGGCCGCCGGCCACCGGGGAGAGGCAGAGCCGCAGAGAGCGGCGAGGGGCCGTTGGCCGCCGCCGCCAGGGAGATTCGAGGAGGCGCCGCCGTGCCTGGGAGAGGCGGAGAGGCGGAGAGCCGGAGAGGGGTCGCTGGGGTGGGGCGCCGTCTTGCCGGGGAGAAGCGGAGAGCCGGAGGGGGTCGCCGGGGTGGGGGCGTCGCCGTGCCGAGGAGAGGGGTAAGGGGCGCCACCGGGGAGAGGTTGGGGAAGCCGGGACAGGGCGCCGTCGGAGAGAGCTGGCGTCGGCCGCTTGGGACTGGGAGTGTGGAGATGTGGCGGAGCGAGGGCTGCCGTGGGCGGCCGGCGTGGAGCAGGGCGCCGCGCCGCCGTCTGGGTGGTGGCCGGGTGGGTGGGGAGGCGCAGGTGACGGAGGGAGGACTGGGAGAGTTTGGCCGCTTATATACCTAGGGTTTGCTTCTATTGGGCTGGGCCGACAATTGCCAGTTGGGCCAAATTAGGTTCTCTCGGTTAACCGAGAACCGAACCGAATGAACCGAGTAAATTCGGTTCCTAATGAACAGGAACCGAACTGGGAACCGAACTTCTCGGTTTTGGTTCTTTCGGTTCCGGTTCTATTGGTTTGGTTCTCAGTTATATTCGCCCAGGACGACTTGTGATGCCTCTGATAATATATGCCTGCGAACCCAAACAAATAGCCCACCAATAGCCCAGCGCGGCAACGCCGCGCGTTGTTTCTAGTTGAATACTTTATTCTAAAAGGAGTTCGAATTTGATCCTAAATTCTAAAATTTCTGGCACCTGAATTGTTGACCGAACAAACACCAGCGGTCCAACTGTCACCGTATCTGGCCAAGCTAAACCTATGCTTCAAATTTGGCACTGTCCTGATTCGTGGTACGAGCCAAAATTTAACAAAATGCAACATTATCTTTGTGTAGCTACGGTGTCTCATGACACGGTGTCACGTGCTTTGCCCCACATAGGACAAGAACCGCCACGTCACGCCTCCCACCGCGATGCTCCCCAAGCGAAGCCGCCTCGCAATCTCCGCCACCCCCATCGAACTTGTCACACGCCCACCGCCGCCGCATCTCCCTCCACTCCACTCCACTCCCACTCCGCCACCGCCGCCGCCATGGCCGCCGCCGCGCACTCCCTCCTGCACCCACCGGCGACCCGCAATGGCCCAACACCCACGCCCTCTCCCTCCCCTTCCCTCTTCCTCCGCCTCCCGGTCCCGCCCGCCGCGCGCTCCCGCCACCCGCACCGCCTCCGCTCCACCTCCCCGGCCGCCGCCGCCGACCTGACGGCCTTCCCAAACCCGAGCGACATCTTCCCGCCCATCGACGTGGACGCCGCGACGGAGGTGGAGCTGCGGGAGAACGGGTTCCGGAGCACGCGGCGCACCAAGCTCATCTGCACGGTGGGCCCCGCCACCTCTTCCCCGGCACAGCTCGAGGCGCTGGCCGTCGGCGGGATGAACGTGGCGCGGATCAACATGTGCCACGGGGACAGGGAGTGGCACCGGGGCGTCATCCGCGAAGTCAGGAGGCTCAACGAGGAGAAAGGGTACGCCGTCGCCGTCATGATGGACACCGAGGGGAGCGAGATCCACATGGGGGACCTCGGCGGCGCGGCCTCGGCAAAGGCGGAGGTGAGGTGCTGTGCCAGCTGCATCCGTATCTATGTTGCTGTTCGGTTTGGGATTGGCATTGCCGTTTTCACTTTCAGAGTGAATACCTGCACTTCACTTGAATGTATTCGGTGAAATGTGGCAGTGCAATGTGGCTGAGACAAATGGGTGATGGAAGTGTCGGCATTGTCGTCTCATACTTCTGAGAAACCTAGCGAGTCGGGATTTCACCTAAAAGTTTTTCCATCTTCAAAATGGCTCGGTTGATTCAGATTTTCTGTTCATGCTTGAAATTATTCTAGGAGGGGGCGCATTCAGATTAATGTCAAACACAAACACTTAATTGTGAAAGTGCTAGTCATTTTCATATTTCAAGGATTTCAATGTAACTCAAATAAAGTTCATGGTAAAAATAACCTTGTGTTGGCTTTCTCTGCATATCAGGCGGGTGCTGAGGTTCTAGTAAATTGATAGGCAGTGAGCTTCTGAAGTTGTCTACAACTCTAGATCTTAGGCCCAAGCCTAAAAAAAATCCATTGCAAAACTTCTTGTAAGTGTTTCTTCTAGCTGGGAAATAAACACAAGAATATCTACCTGGACATTGGTTTCAGTAGCAGAATCTGGTTCAATTCAAATTAACTTAAATAGTAGAATGCTTGGCCCATTTATTGGTGAGTGATACAATTCAGAATTATTCCTTTGATCAACTTCAGGCGTTTTATGTTTAACTTGCAGCAGATTCCAACAATAACAGGCACACAGCATATTGTTAGTTCATAAGTAAGAGTTGGGTTGCTGGTTCAATGCTTTGTTAAATGTCTGAAGTTAATGTGTGTGCTAGTAGCTATTGAATGTCGTTATATATCTGTTGTTAGCATTAAGCCATTAAAATGTTTTCAGGATAAAATTTCTAGTGCTCATTTTGTGGAGTCTCTCCATCTACATCCCTTTTCACAACTGCCGTAGTTAATGGTAATCTGATGATATTTATATTTTACATAATACGTTAATATCAGTAGTGCAAAGAAACTAATCTGCTTCTATGTTGCCAACTGTCATCAGTGCTAGCTAGGGTCAATATGGCAAAAAGGAGATGGTAGTTATTTTAAGCTTTTAACCATATAGCTAGAAGTTCTTAAGCCACATTATTTACTGAATGACTTCCATTTTCTTGGTATTGAAATATTGCTGAAGTAATTAACAAATCTGTCACATTTGTTGGATTCCACAGGATGGTGAAGTCTGGACATTTAGTGTTAGAGCATTTGAATTGCCTCTCCCGGAACGAACTATTAATGTGAACTATGATGGGTTTGCTGAAGGTATTTAAGCTGGCTTGTTTGTTGATACAATTCGTTATTATTGTTCATTGCCATAATTTTGCATCCAAATCCTACACAGATGTGAGAGTTGGAGATGAGCTTCTCGTGGATGGTGGAATGGCTCGGTTTGAGGTGATTGAGAAATTAGGGCCAGATGTCAAGTGTCGGTGCACAGATCCTGGTTTGTTGTTACCACGTGCGAATCTTACATTCTGGCGTGATGGCAGTATTGTCCGTGAGAGGAATGCTATGCTTCCTACAATTTCATCAAAGGTAAATGTATTGGCATAATAGATTTCTTGCTGCAATTACCAAAAGGCTAATAACTTTGTGAATCTATGCCACCCCTTGGTACTAGTACTGCATTGGATTTACAGCTTCTTCTTCTGTCAATATCATGATCAGTTCAAAACAACATGTATTATTTACTTCAAAGCCTTACATTGTGCACCAAAACTCATCTCTGGATAGTTTTTATCAGCTATTTCTTAAGAAGGCTTCTACCACCTAGAGTTGTTTAATTGAAAAATGGAATCTTCTAGTAGCAGATACTAGTTTTATAAGTTAATAATAACCTGTTCCTTTGCTTGTGACAACTTGTGCAGGATTGGCTTGACATAGACTTTGGAATTGCCGAAGGTGTAGATTTCATCGCTGTTTCATTTGTCAAGTCTGCAGAAGTAATTAAACATTTGAAAAGCTACATAGCTGCAAAGAGTCGTGGCAGGTACCAGGAGTCTAATTCTATACTGTTATTGAAGTTTATACTGTGTTGAAAAAAGATATTGACATTATTAAACTGATAACGGGCATTCCTAAAACTGTTCTGGATACTTCTTTTGCTCGTTGGTTCCTGGTCAGTCCCAGATGATTTACTGATATTGATAGGGTTTATTTGTATTCTGACCCCCACGAAAATTCAGCCTGGAATGTATTTGTTTCCATGTAGTTACTAGAGAAAACAGTGAATCAGCAAGCTATCCCTTTTCCGGTGTACCTCTTTCAAATAAAGCTGTGCAACCATGTGATTCACAGAAGAATAATAAGAACTGTTCAAAATTGTATGGCCAACTGCTACTGTAACTTAGTGTCATCTCTGTGCCAAAAAGACAACACTTGGTGTCATCTCAGAACCTACAATTCTTCTGCATTCATTAGAAAATTATCTGTGTATTTATCTCCTGTTTCTACTTGTTGTGCTGCGGTCAGTTTGCCATTGTACATCTATCTTATGTTTTGTAGTCAAAATTCAGTTAACGACACACAAAGCTACCTAGCCTAAATTTGTAGTCCCAATCTGCCAGCAGCATCAAACTTGCTATGTTATCTTTTACACTTTAATTAAGTGGACCTTTCAAACATCCGAAAAAAACAACTGCATAAGTTTTTCGTACTAGATGGGCCAATAATGTGTTTCTGAAATGTTTCCTTCATTTCATTGTAACTTTGTTGGTTGCTCACTCTAATGCTTAATTGTATATGGTCAGTGATATAGCAGTCATTGCGAAAATCGAGAGCATCGACTCTTTAAAGAACTTGCATGAAATCATCCGAGCATCAGATGGTGCCATGGTAGCCAGAGGGGATATGGGGGCACAGGTTCCCTTGGAGCAGGTCCCCTCAATACAACAAAAGATAGTTCAACTGTGCAGGCAGCTCAACAAGCCAGTCATTGTTGCTTCTCAGCTCCTTGAATCGATGATCGAGTATCCTACACCCACAAGGGCAGAGGTTGCCGATGTTTCTGAAGCTGTCCGCCAGCGTGCAGATGCTCTAATGCTTTCTGGTGAGTCAGCAATGGGGAGATACCCAGAGAAGGCTCTTAGTGTTCTCAGGAGTGTTAGCCTCAGGATTGAGAAGTGGTGGCGAGAGGAGAAGCGCCATGAGGCACTGGAACTTCAAGGTGTTTCATCTTCCTTCTCTGACAAGGTATCAGAAGAAATCTGCAACTCGGCAGCTAAAATGGGTAAGTACTGCCATCATGTACTTAGTTTCTATTCCTGCCATCATAGCAACTGGTATATTTGATTGCTTCACTGTTGCATCTTCCTTATCCTTGTTACTGACAGAACATCTAGATTCCATTGCTTGTAAGATGTCTAAACAAAACTGATTTCTTCTGCAGCTAACGGCTTGGGAGCAGATGCCGTATTTGTTTACACGAAGACTGGCCACATGGCCTCTCTGCTCTCACGGTGCCGGCCCGACTGCCCAGTTTTCGCCTTCACAACCTCGACATCTGTCAGGAGACGGCTGAACCTCCAGTGGGGCCTCATCCCCTTCCGCCTGAGCTTCTCCGACGACATGGATAGCAACCTGAACCGCACCTTCTCCCTGCTCAAGGCCAGGGGCATGATCCAGTCCGGCGACCTGGTGATCGCAATCTGCGACATGCTGCAGTCCATCCAGGTGATGAACGTACCCTAAGAAAGGGACATTGGTCTTCGCATCCTCCAGTTCTCTATGAGATGAGCGTATGAGACGGAAGATGGAACACGAACCTTGAACAACAGTTCCTTGCACCGGAATTATTCGCTTTAACCCTGGATTAGATGCTAGGCAGGACTAGAGAAATGTGGCAATAATTTACGGCTTTCTGCCTGTTGTAAAACTGTCATGTACTAGAGAAATGTGCAAGCATGAATCTCGCTGTGGGCTGTGATGGGCTTGTAAGTAGGCAAATCTTACAGCCTGTTTGTATGTGGGCCTCAAACTCATCAGGCAAATTGTAGCCATTAAAAATAAATGGGGAAATCTATGGCACAACCGACAGGGCCTTCCGAAATTGAATCGGAGTGGAACGGACCAGGCAAAGGAAACCTTGATTACACAAATTAATGCCTAGCAAAAAAATTAAATTTCCATGGACATGCTTGCAAGTCCAAATTTCACCATTTGGACTGGACTAGAGTAACTACTCGATCACTGTCTGAACTCTGAACCTCCCCGCGGGGCCCTCCACCATCTCAGTCCCCGTCAGCTTCTCCAACGACATGGCGAGCGACCAGGGCCTCACCTTGCTGCTGGTCATGGTCAGGGGCATGGCGACCTGGTGTGATGGCGCTCGCCGACATGCTGCACTCCTTCCAGGTGACGAGCGTACCCGGGATGGGGCCAGTATCTCCGTGTCATGCGATCGCTGTCTGGGACGCGACACGGCCTTATGGATCGCCAGCACCTTATTGAGATTGAGGGATGATGACGGTTCATTGTACCGAAATATTCGTTTTTCTGTGGTTCTCCTCTGTCCCAAATAAGTTGGAAAAAAAATATTTTTGGGAAGGACCTAACGGACACTAGATATCAATACTATTAAAATTTAATGTAATTTGACTTGTGAAAAACTAAAAGTTAACTTATTTTGGACAGAGGAGTATTGGAGATGAGTGTAGGAATAGTATGCAGCTGGCTTGAAAACAAAACCAGCATGATTCGTACACATCGTCTTCCGATCCGTAAAATTTGGGCTTAAACATCTTTCAGTGTTTTAAGATTAGTGCTATGATAGATGGATAACTGAGATAATGTGAGGGAAGAACAAGCCGATTAGCCATATGCACGGCATGTAACACAGATTTGGTTAGAGCATTATGAGAGAAGGCTGACTAATTTGAATCTCTCAAACTTCTTCTTAAAAGGATCTCAAAGTTGAAAACATCTTCTTAAGCTAAACAAATTTGTTTCACTAGAAAATGTTAAACAAATTCGCTGTACAAAGTTGAACTTATGAGACTGACAGAAGTGTGTGAATGTGTGACTTTTATAATTCGTCAAAACGACAATGCTTTCATGGCATTAAAATAATGATGGGTATTAGAAACATGGGAGTAACATAAGAGCATAGCAACCTGAAACTGGCCCTCAATCGCTCTCTCAAACCATACAGCAGTCTCTGAGAGCTAGACATCCACAAACCGTCACGGAATTCACGTGAACGACAGATACAATAACGCCGTGTGAAGTACGAGGCTACCAAATTAAACATGTACTGTACGCGTTCTCGTCGTCGAACGTCGTCCACGGCGACGTAGCCGTCGGCCGTCGCCTTCACGTCGGCGGTCTGCCGGTAGCTATCTAGCCTTCCAGGTGTCTCCTGCGAGTGGTGGTCAGGCCTGTTCGTGTCGTCTCAATGGAACGGTCGCTGAGTATGCTACTGCACAACACTTGACTTGTGAGCCTGCTTACCTTATTCCTGACATGATCTCATCTATCCACTGAGAGAGACTGCCACTCTTCCCGGTCGTCGTGTCACACATGTTGCTGGTGATTTGTCGTCGCAATTACTTCGATATTATCAAAACCAATGTTGTACAGTGCATACCGCTGCTAGTCAGATACATCTGTTGCGAAATAAATTGAAGTGAAATACCCCTAAATTTTTATTAAAAAACAGTACGTGTTCCTATATATACTACAAGATTGCGATATTTTTTAATACCGTTCGAATTTTTTTATTATACAGATACATGAGGTCTGTGCACAATTAAACAATGACATACTTGGAAGCATGCGGAATTTTTGCAGACCACACTGGTGACACTTGTTAGCAAACCATTTTAATTTGCCACTTGGCCACAAACCCAGCCACACAAAACCGTTCATTTCAGTCTCAGCCAAGCAACTGACCTAGGAAATTAAGCCTACGCATAATAGTGCATATTAAAATAAGATTACAAAGCAAACATACCAAGCACAAACTATGAAATGGACAAACTCACAAATGACATGAATAGCCCACTTCCATTTTTTTTTAGAAAAAGCATGGCCTCTCTCTCAAAAGGAACCAAAAAAACCTCTCATTATCCTCTACTCGTATAGGATATCATCATCACCTCTATCTCCATCAAACGCTTAGTATGGAGCAAATAGACGTGACACCTGCTTTGTGGCAAACAAAGGATCCAAAAGGCATCGCTTTCATGGAGGGAGAGAAAAAAATTACATTTTGTGAAGTAAAAGTGGTGCGAGGTCAGTGGGGCCACTGAAGCGTCCCCACTTAAGCAGAGACTAAATGTGATACAAATATCAGTCCCAGGAGGCTGATACACATTTATTCCACAGATGGTTCAGTCATCGTGCGACCTCAAAGGGGCACGGTACTCGATACAGACGATAACAGAAATCAAAAGTACAACAATACATAACCAGAGATAGACTATGACTGGATCTAGCCCTATCTCGACGAGGAACAGCGGAAGCATCTTGGAAGGAGCCACACCACAGGCAACGTCGGGTGCGGATACGACCTCTACTCGAACTCCTCAGGGACAAAGTCCGGATCCTCTTCTGTTGCAACAAAATAGGGGTGAGTACAAACGTACTCAACAAGTCCAACCACGTCCACGGAGGGGGATATAAAGATTATGCACAGGATAAAACAAGGATACGGCTAAGGTTTATTTTGCGTAAAAGCTGGATTTTAGGCGAGGGTTTATTTTAAACAGGTGTTCGTAAAAACAGTTTTTAATAACAAGTGGGTTGATCCTCCACAAAGGATCCACATTTTATGCTACCGGACTCCCCGTCCGCCGTAGCTCACGGCACACCTGCCGGACACTTTCCAAAACACACACACCAAAAGATTCCACCATTTCCCAACACTAGTTTCAGGCCCAAGCCGTGACTCATCCAATACCGTGGATACGGCTATTCGAATAGATTTTAACTCTGCAGAGGTTGTACACTTAACCCACCCCAACGGTTTCCGCAACACGAACACTGAAATGCCGGCGCGGACCTGTCTAAGCCATTACCACACCATAGCTAAGCCGGACTAGCCAATATGGAAACAACCAAGGGGTCCATGTCCTCCCTACGAGGCATGACCGGGACGTAACTCACATAGATCGTACTCCTGCTCCTTGTTCTCCCATTGCTCACAGCTCACCCATTGGCTACCCGACCAACTAGTGGGATTTATGCTAAGCCGTTGCCACATACAACGGTAGGGCGGTAGCACTAAACTGGGCCAGGCTAGATGACAATCAACTCGGTCCTTAAAAAAAATGACAAGATAGATATCTCCACATCCCGCTCTGCCACACAGGCACGAGCTCACCAGCTTGGTGTTTCACACAGAACACACCATCCATCCCATCGGTTTCAACATTATTACATTTTCACCAAAAGTCACCCTTTTCTTTTAAACACTCACACCATTCTTTATTTTAAAACACATGAGTATTTGCAATATGATAGTGATAAGAGTAACATGTCCTAAGCGTTTCTAACAGCGGCTATCATCCAAACAGAGCAAGTCATATTTAATGATAGCTTAGGTGATCAAGGAATATTCATAGCAATCAAGGAGTGGCTATCCAACCGGGTCTTGCAATAAAACAATGCATTTTATAAACAGGCCAATGGGTTGTGTTTGTAAAACATAGGATAAATATGCATCAAAGGACGGGATTGAACTTGCCGTCTTCGAAGTCGTCCGGAAGTGCCTGCTCGCGGTACGGGTCCTCGGGCTCCGGCTCGCGGTACTCGCCTGCGTACTCCGGCTCGGGGTACGGTCCTCCGAACTCCTCGCGGGGCTGCTCCTCGTTCACTCCGTGGTCTACGGCGCACACAAACAAGCACACAACAATCAAACAAGCATACAAAATAAAATGAGCTCAACTGGAGGCAAGAATGATGGAAATAAATAGAGTATGATTTTAGTGGAATTTAGGAGAAGGAATTGGTGGAATCGGAGTTTAAACAGAGAAATTATGGCTGTGTAAAGACCGGTCGCTAATTGGATTCCAAAATCAATTAGCATAACGGGTGAGTGTTTCACGGGTTTGTTCTCACGGGATTGGTTTGGATGGCGTTTGGGCTTTTGATTAGCTCCTGGGCTTACGGGATTCATTTGGGCCGGTGGAATACATAACAGAAGAGGGACAGAGCCAGGACAGAGACACGGACGGAACAGAGCAAGGGGGCTCGTGTTCCTCGGTCTTGTCCGCCATGGGAGCGGCAAGAGCTCAATGGAGCTCCGCCGTGGCGGCGATTTCGGCCACCAAATCCAAATCCGGGGGCATGGTGAGGGAGAGGAAGTCGAGGGGGAGGCTCACCATGGGCTCACCTCGGGCAGGGTCGGCGTGCAGAGGGAGATCAGGGCGGCGCCGGTTCTTCTGTGTGGGAGGAGCAGAGGAGGGGAAATCGAGAGGGGAAGGACTGGCAGGAGCGGCGCGGCTCGGCGAGCTGGGTATGGAGGAGGAGAAGCTGATGGTGCTATTTATAGGCGGGCGACGGCGAGCTGGGCTAGCGTCTCAACGGCTCCCATCAATGGCGGCACTGCAGGGAGTCGTCCGCTTGCGAGCGTCGGCGTGCGGAGGCGCTGAGGCGACGGCGCTGTGGTGGGGCCGAGATGGAGGGCGGCACGGCAGCGGCACTGCTCGCCGGCGCTGTGCCGTGCGGCGCGGCGTGGTGCGGCCGGCAGCGAGCGGTCGCGTCGCGGGGCCGAGCGGCTGTGCGAGCAGAGCAGCGGGTGAGCTCGATGAGGGGAGGTCCTGGCCGCGTGTCCTAGCAGCGCGGATGGCGGCTTTTGCCTTGGCGAGGCTTGCACGCGACGCGGGTGTGCGAGATGCTGTCCGCGTGCTGCTTTGAACTGTACTGATGGAGAGAGCAGGAACGGCAATAGTGCTGTTTCTGTGCTGTGCGTAAGCTGAAGCTTGGAGAAGAGATGACCCGAAATGAGTAGCTTGCACTGTGCTGTGCGTGCTTGAAGAAAACAGAGATGTGCATGCTGAAGCCAAGGGAAGACATGATCCGCAACGAGTAGTTTGCACATGCCGGTCTTTGTTGTGCTTGCGTGTGTGTTCATGGAGAGAGATGGGGTGCTTTCTGTTTACATGCTCGCGCTGGAAGAAGGCAAGAGGTAGCATGCATTTGTGTGAGAGCACATAAAGAGATTAGTAGATCACTGGTTGCGTAAAGAGAAAGGAGTAGGATTAGAGTGACCGGGTGTACTGGTGCTAGGATAGATTAACCAAAGGAAGATTAGGTGCGATATGGAAATTAGATGAAAGGGAAAATTTGAGCTCAAGAATTACTTTGCAAAGCTTTGAAAAAGATTTTTAACGCATGATTTAATTGGATGAATTTTTGGGATGTTACAAACCTACCCCACTTAAAATGATTCTCGTCCTCGAGATTCAACTGAGTCCTTAAGGAGATGAGGGAATTCTTTCTTCAACGCGTCTTCGCGTTCCCATGTGGCTTCTTTCTCGCCATGTCTGCTCCACTGAACTCGGCACATCCGTACCGTGGAATTTCTTGTGTGCTTGGTGACAGTATCCAAGATTTTGACGGGTACTTCCTGGTATCTGAGGTCCTTCTGCAAATCTATCGTTTCCACTGGTATGTGTTCTTCCTCGGGTACTCTCAAACATTTTCTGAGCTGGGAAACATGAAACACTGGGTGGATGTCTGACAATTCCTTGGGGAGTTGAATGCGGTATGCTACGGCCCCAACCCTTTCAAGCACCTGGTATGGTCCAATGTATCGAGGGGCTAACTTTCCCTGAATTTGGAACCTGCGGGTCCCTCTAATCGGGGAAACCTTGAGATAAACATAATCTCCCACTTCAAAACTTAATTCCCTTCTGTGCTTGTCTGAGTAACTTTTCTGACGGGACTGAGCAGCCTTTAGCTTCTCTCTGATTTCGGCTACCTTATCTTCTGCTTCTTTTATAAAGTCGGGTCCGACCAAGGTACGCTCCCCTACTTCTGACCACATCAAAGGGGTTCTGCACTTCCTTCCATAGAGAGCTTCAAACGGCGACATGCCTAAGCTGGCTTGATAACTATTGTTGTAAGAAAATTCTGCATAGGGCAAACTCCGTTTCCAGTCTTTCCCATAGGTCAGGGCACAAGCCCGTAACATGTCTTCCATAATCTGATTTACTCTTTCCGTCTGGCCGTCTGTCTGTGGGTGATAAGCTGAGCTAAAATCTAACTTAGTTCCCATGGCTTTATGCAAACTCTTCCAAAATTTGGAGGTGAACTGAGTCCCTCTGTCTGAGACAATCCTGTTCGGTACTCCGTGTAGCTTTACTATGTTCTACACATAGAGCTTCGCTAACTTTTTGCCTCCATAGTTGGTCCGTACAGGTAAATAATGGGCCACTTTGGTGAGTCGGTCCACTATCACCCATATAGAGTCGTTCCCCTTTTTAGTCTTGGGCAATCCAACCACAAAATCCATACCAATCTCATCCCACTTCCAAACCGGGATAGGCAATGGTTGCAATAATCCTGCTGGTTTCTGGTGTTCGGCTTTGACTCGCTGGCAAATATCGCATTGGGCGACGAACTGGGCGATCTCGGCTTTCATCCCATTCCACCAGTATTTCTGTTTCAAATCCATATACATTTTGGTGGCTCCGGGGTGAATAGAGTAAGGTGAGTTGTGGGCTTCATCCATGATGGTCTGCCGGAAATTCCCTTGCTTGGGCACACAAATTCTATCCTTGTACCATAGGGTTCCCTTTGCATCCACTCTAAAATCTGGGGCTTTATTTTCTCCCGTGTGGTTACGAATTTTTACCAAGTCTGGGTCTGATCCCTGGGCCTTCCTGATATCTTCTTCTAGGGTGGGCTGGACTGTCAGCTGCGGGCAAGACTTAGGAGATACAATGTGCACATTAAGCCGTGCCATTTCTTCTTGTAAATGAGCATTCTTGGGTGCATAGGTCTTTCTGCTTAGGGCATCTGCCACAACATTGGCCTTACCGGGGTGGTAATGAATTTCCAAATTGTAATCCTTTATAAGTTCCAACCATCTTCTCTGTCTTAAATTCAGATCTGGCTGGGTGAATATATACTTTAAACTCTTGTGATCCGTGTAGATCTCACACTTATTTCCAATTAAGTAATGTCTCCAAATTTTCAGGGCATGAACCACTGCTGCTAATTCCAAGTCATGGGTGGGGTAATTCTGCTCATGGGGCTTAAGCTGGCGGGAGGCATATGCTACTACCTTCCCATCCTGCATAAGTACACATCCTAACCCATTTCGGGAAGCGTCACAGTATATGACAAAGTCCCGCTGAATATCTGGCAAGGTCAGTATCGGGGCCGAGGTCAGTCTCTTCTTTAGTTCTTGAAAGCTTCTTTCACACGACTCTGTCCAGACGAACTTCTTTTCTTTCTTGAGCAGCTCGGTCATGGGTCTTGCTATCTTGGAAAATCCTTCTATAAACCTTCGATAATATCCGGCCAATCCCAAGAAACTTCTTATCTCGCTCACATTAGTGGGTTGTTGCCAGTTTGACACCGCTTCCACTTTCTCAGGATCAACGGCCACTCCTTCGGCTGTTAGTATGTGGCCAAGAAAGGCTACCTTCTCAAGCCAAAACTCACATTTGCTAAACTTGGCATACAGCTTGTGTACTCTCAGCTTTTCTAAAATCACTCTCAGGTGATGCTCGTGCTCTTGGGCACTCTTGGAATAGATAAGTATGTCATCAATGAAGACGACAACAAACTTATCCAATTCTTCCATAAACACTTTGTTCATGAGGTTCATGAAGTATGCCGGGGCATTAGTCAGTCCAAAAGACATCACTGTAAACTCGTATTGCCCGTACCTTGTCACAAATGCCGTCTTGGGGGTGTCGCTTTCTCTGATTTTAAGCTGATAGTATCCTGATCTTAAATCAATCTTGGAGAAATACTTGGCTCCTTTCAGCTGGTCAAACAGGTCATCTATTCTGGGTAATGGATACTTGTTCTTGATGGTTACCTCATTTAAGGACCTATAATCCACACACATCCTCATACTTCCGTCCTTCTTCTTCACAAAAAGAACGGGTGACCCCCACGGGGATGAGCTAGGTCTGATGAATCCTTTCTCTTGAAGGTCTCTCAACTGTTCTTTCAACTCTGCTAGTTCTGCTGCGGCCATTCGATATGGTCTCTTGGCTATAGGAGATGTCCCTGGGACAAGGTCGATAATGAATTCTATGTCCCTATCTGGCGGCATTCCGGGGAGTTCTTCTGGGAACACATCTGGGTATTCGCACACCACTGGAACTTCTGCTATGGTTTTGGCCTCCAAGGTATAAACCATTGGGTCTGATCTTGTTTCTCGGGTGTGGCAAGTTACTTGGACTCCTTCGGGGCTGGTTAGTTGTATGGTCCTAGCGGCACATCCTATAAGGCCGTCATGCTGGGTCAGCCAGTCCATTCCAAGTATTACATCTATCCCCTTTGACTTGAGTACTACCAAATCAGCTAGAAACTCTACCCCACTTAAAATGATCCTTACCCTAGAACAACCTAGCTGACACTTGATGTCGGCTCCAGGTGTTCGGGTTAACAGGGGTAACTTTAGTAGCACTGTAGGTATATTGTGTTTATCCACAAAATTTGATGATATGAAAGAATGTGATGCTCCGGAATCAAATAAAACGGTGGCAAGCACTGAGCTGACTAAGAACTCACCAAGTACTACGCCCTGAGCTCCTTGAGCCTCTTGCGCGTTGATGTGGTTGACACGGGCTCGTCCATAGGATTGCTGGGGCTGCCTCATCTGTTGGTTGTTGGTGTTGTTGCCGGGGTTGTTGCTGCGGACGGGCATACGGTTGGCACCTGACAGAGCTGGCTTCGGTCCATTCACCGAGTTGGAGTACATTGGAGCTGCTGGTTTGTTGCTGGCATAGGGGCAGTTGGCCACATAATGTCCGGTCTCACGGCAGTTGAAACAAGCCCTGTTGTTGTTGCTGACCTGACTGGCACTGTTCTGTGGAGCTTTGGCACTCTGGCTTCTGAAGGTGGGATTGGTGACCTGTGAGCCTGAGGCTCGGGACTGAGTGCGGTACTGCATCGGCGTCTGGGATCTGGGTGGTGGAGGGTTATAGCTCTTGGTCCTCTGGAAGCGATCCTGCTGGCGAGCCTTGTTCTCTAGGAACTTGCGCTTGAGATCTTTCTTCTCGTCTGCCTTGGCCTTTTCCGTGAGAATAGCCCTGTTCATTAGTGTGTTGAAGTCAGGATAAATCTGGGGGGTCAGCAGAGTCCTGAGCTCTGGGTCCAGGCCTTTCATGAACATCTCCTGCTTCTTCTCATCTCTATCCACCTCTTCTGGTGCATAGCGGGCTAACTCCATGAACCGGTAGGTGTACTCTTCCACAGTCTTGTTGCCTTGCTGTAGTGCCCGGAACTCATCCGCCTTGCGCTTCATGGTGGCTGCGGGGATATGGTAGCGACGGAACTCATCCACAAAATCCCTCCAGGTGATGACAGTGGCATCTGGGGTGGCTGCACAGTAGTTCTCCCACCATGCGAGAGCATTCCCAACAAGTTGATGGGTGGCCAGGAGCACTTTGTCACGATCCTCACAGTGAAGCGGTTCCAACTTCCTCTGAATCACCCTTAGCCAATCATCTGCATCAAGTGGGTTGGTGGACCCGCCAAAAGTAGGTGGCTTAGTTCTGAGGAACTCTGACAGTTTCTCATTCATACCCTGCCCACGGGGCCTCTGGTTGGCGATGGCTTTGACCACAGCTTCCATTATCAGGTTCTGATTGTTCACCACCTGCAGCCAGTCAGCGGCACGGGGCAGCGGCGCTTGCTCTGACCTGGCCTGACTTTCCTCTCTCCTTTCTTGGTTCACTTCATCCTGGTGTTCTTCATGGGGTGCACTCTGCACGTTGTTGCTAGCAGCCGGGACTCGGCTCCGGGAAGCCCTGGGCCCACGCGTGTTGACCATCTGTAGATTTAGAGGACAAATGAGAGACTAGGATTTGGAGTTTATTGATGTTTAAGTTATTTAGTTCGCAAAAACAGAAAGGCAGAATCCTCCTTCTGCCCACAAGCACAGAGTCTAGCAAACACCAAGCACAAACGATTTTATTCCTTTGAAAGGGAAAGGGAGTACAACACTTGGACAGGCCAAAACACGGACTACACGACCGGGGTTACAACGACACAACTGGGGTGCAACACTAAACTTCGGGCCAGGACGGCTTCAACTCTGGGGTGTCTGGGCGCATTCTACTCGCGGGGCGAGCCTTCTTCCGGGGCGGAGTGTTCTTCCAGGGGAATGAGCAGTTCATCGTTTTCTGGGATTCCATTTTCCTGGGGCTGTGCAGGGGTTCCTTCTTCAGCGGGTGCCGCTGGTTCTCCGGCACCTCCGGGTGTGCTTGGCGTGGTTCCACTAGGTCCTCCCCATCTTGCAATGGGGGTCCCAATTAAATCCGGGCTTCTCCGACTACCGGGACGGGCGTTCCGCTTCTGGTCCAATCTTGCATACTCCGGTCTTGAGCCTGTCTGAGACTCTCATGTGCGACAGCTTCACTGCTTATGGCTGCCGCGGTTCTTGCTTCGGCTTGAGCCACCCGAACTTGGTACATTCTCACTGCGAGTTCAGCTTGCTCGGCTCGGCCAATTTGTTCCCTTAGAAACCCAGCTTGCTCATTGAAAAGCTTATCCAAGGATACGAGATAGGCGACCACATGGTACAACAGATCATCTTGATGGCGGCGGCGTTCCAGGTTCCTCATGCGGGCCTGCCAGACTGGAGTTCTGACAGCCGGGGGAAAGAGTCTCATCGGTGTGGAGATGAGGTGTTCTTCAAAGATCCGGCACAAGTAACGGAGGGTCTTCCTGATAGCCAAAGGGTAGGTATCCTGATGTCGAAATCCCGTAGCTGTCACCCTCCATGGCTCAATATCAGGGTAGCGGGTGCTTCTGGCAACGGAAAGGATCACCCTACAGCGGAGAGTGCCAAGATGCTCGTACTCCCTGCTGTAGTACCTTGGGCGTTCAGTGATACCAAGACGTTCCAGAGAGTTGATCAAAAGGCGGGGAAAACCCGGCTCTTCCTGACAAACACCATGGGTCCATCCTTCCTCGGCCATCTGAAAGTAAGGATAAGGTGAACAACTTGTTTCTCATAGAAACTAGAGTACAACATGAAGGTACAAGATTCTGACTCGACAACTAGGTCGGGCACATCCATTATTCAAAGAGAAACTCTAGCTCAGCTAAAACTATTCTACTCTCACGGAGAATCTTCCTCGCTCCAGCATCGGCGTTTCTTTGGGGGTAGGAGTTGCCCTAATAGCCAATCCTCAGTCTGCGTACCCCTATCCCAATGGGTTTCTTCGGGCTCACCCTCTAGCAATCCCTTCTCTCTTCGGTACACTTCCAGACGTTCCTTCTCTTGCGCTTCCTTCTGCCAAATGTCCTGGAGAGTAGCTAGGTAACTTTCCGCTCGCCTTTCAGCTTTGGCGGTCTCCTTTCGCTGTTCCTCTATCTCATGTTCCGCCTTTTCCGCCCTGCGAATCTGGTGCTTCAATTGCGCTGCTTGCTCGATGTAGAGATGGTCTAAGCCGGCAAGATAGGTGGATAGGTGGGTGACGGTGTCTTCGAGGTCTTCTTCTTCCCTTCCGAGTCTTCTCATCTGCTCGATCCATGAGCGTCCTCTTCCTCCGGTAGGTGGGAAAAATCCCATAGGGCTCTCTCGAAGATGACGCCAGTAGACGACGCGCAGACGTCGTAGGACTTTACGGGCGGCCTTTCGGTAAGTGTCCGAGAAGCAAAAGCCCGTGGTGATGATGGTCCAAGGATCCACATCGGGGTAGATGGTGCTCTTTCCCACGAAGATCCTTACGTCACACCGAAGGGTGCCTCTGGAGTCATACTCCCGGTACATGTACTCCGGTACGTCTGAAACTCCGACGCGCTCCAGGCTGAGTAGCATCAACTTAGGAAGACCCGGCTCTGCAAAGCAGATTCCTTCGTTCCATCCGTCGTCAGCCATCTGGAACAGGACAAAGACTTAAGGTCAGTGTCTGTGCGGGGAAGGCTTAGCTAGGAAAGGCTTCTAAAGGTTTCGGTCCTAATGGTCGCGTCCTACAGCCAACGACGGCTCTGATACCACCTGAAGCGTCCCCACTTAAGCAGAGACTAAATGTGATACAAATATCAGTCCCAGGAGGCTGATACACATTTATTCCACAGATGGTTCAGTCATCGTGCGACCTCAAAGGGGCACGGTACTCGATACAGACGATAACAGAAATCAAAAGTACAACAATACATAACCAGAGATAGACTATGACTGGATCTAGCCCTATCTCGACGAGGAACAGCGGAAGCATCTTGGAAGGAGCCACACCACAGGCAACGTCGGGTGCGGATACGACCTCTACTCGAACTCCTCAGGGACAAAGTCCGGATCCTCTTCTGTTGCAACAAAATAGGGGTGAGTACAAACGTACTCAACAAGTCCAACCACGTCCACGGAGGGGGATATAAAGATTATGCACAGGATAAAACAAGGATACGGCTAAGGTTTATTTTGCGTAAAAGCTGGATTTTAGGCGAGGGTTTATTTTAAACAGGTGTTCGTAAAAACAGTTTTTAATAACAAGTGGGTTGATCCTCCACAAAGGATCCACATTTTATGCTACCGGACTCCCCGTCCGCCGTAGCTCACGGCACACCTGCCGGACACTTTCCAAAACACACACACCAAAAGATTCCACCATTTCCCAACACTAGTTTCAGGCCCAAGCCGTGACTCATCCAATACCGTGGATACGGCTATTCGAATAGATTTTAACTCTGCAGAGGTTGTACACTTAACCCACCCCAACGGTTTCCGCAACACGAACACTGAAATGCCGGCGCGGACCTGTCTAAGCCATTACCACACCATAGCTAAGCCGGACTAGCCAATATGGAAACAACCAAGGGGTCCATGTCCTCCCTACGAGGCATGACCGGGACGTAACTCACATAGATCGTACTCCTGCTCCTTGTTCTCCCATTGCTCACAGCTCACCCATTGGCTACCCGACCAACTAGTGGGATTTATGCTAAGCCGTTGCCACATACAACGGTAGGGCGGTAGCACTAAACTGGGCCAGGCTAGATGACAATCAACTCGGTCCTTAAAAAAAATGACAAGATGGATATCTCCACATCCCGCTCTGCCACACAGGCACGAGCTCACCAGCTTGGTGTTTCACACAGAACACACCATCCATCCCATCGGTTTCAACATTATTACATTTTCACCAAAAGTCACCCTTTTCTTTTAAACACTCACACCATTCTTTATTTTAAAACACATGAGTATTTTCAATATGATAGTGATAAGAGTAACATGTCCTAAGCGTTTCTAACAGCGGCTATCATCCAAACAGAGCAAGTCATATTTAATGATAGCTTAGGTGATCAAGGAATATTCATAGCAATCAAGGAGTGGCTATCCAACCGGGTCTTGCAATAAAACAATGCATTTTATAAACAGGCCAATGGGTTGTGTTTGTAAAACATAGGATAAATATGCATCAAAGGACGGGATTGAACTTGCCGTCTTCGAAGTCGTCCGGAAGTGCCTGCTCGCGGTACGGGTCCTCGGGCTCCGGCTCGCGGTACTCGCCTGCGTACTCCGGCTCGGGGTACGGTCCTCCGAACTCCTCGCGGGGCTGCTCCTCGTTCACTCCGTGGTCTACGGCGCACACAAACAAGCACACAACAATCAAACAAGCATACAAAATAAAATGAGCTCAACTGGAGGCAAGAATGATGGAAATAAATAGAGTATGATTTTAGTGGAATTTAGGAGAAGGAATTGGTGGAATCGGAGTTTAAACAGAGAAATTATGGCTGTGTAAAGACCGGTCGCTAATTGGATTCCAAAATCAATTAGCATAACGGGTGAGTGTTTCACGGGTTTGTTCTCACGGGATTGGTTTGGATGGCGTTTGGGCTTTTGATTAGCTCCTGGGCTTACGGGATTCATTTGGGCCGGTGGAATACATAACAGAAGAGGGACAGAGCCAGGACAGAGACACGGACGGAACAGAGCAAGGGGGCTCGTGTTCCTCGGTCTTGTCCGCCATGGGAGCGGCAAGAGCTCACTGGAGCTCCGCCGTGGCGGCGATTTCGGCCACCAAATCCAAATCCGGGGGCATGGTGAGGGAGAGGAAGTCGAGGGGGAGGCTCACCATGGGCTCACCTCGGGCAGGGTCGGCGTGCAGAGGGAGATCAGGGCGGCGCCCGGTTTTCTGTGTGGGGAAGCAGAGGAGGGGAAAATCGAGAGAGGAGACGGGCAGCGGAGCGGCGCGGCTCGGCGAGCTGGGTATGGAGGAGGAGAAGCTGATGGTGCTATTTATAGGCGGGCGACGGCGAGCTGGGCTAGCGTCTCAACGGCTCACCATCAATGGCGGCACTGCAGGGAGTCGTCCGCTTGCGAGCGTCGGCGTGCGGAGGCGCTGAGGCGACGGCGCTGTGGTGGGGCCGAGATGGAGGGCGGCACGGCAGCGGCACTGCTCGCCGGCGCTGTGCCGTGCGGCGCGGCGTGGTGCGGCCGGCAGCGAGCGGTCGCGTCGCGGGGCCGAGCGGCTGTGCGAGCAGAGCAGCGGGTGAGCTCGATGAGGGGAGGTCCTGGCCGCGTGTCCTAGCAGCGCGGATGGCGGCTTTTGCCTTGGCGAGGCTTGCACGCGACGCGGGTGTGCGAGATGCTGTCCGCGTGCTGCTTTGAACTGTACTGATGGAGAGAGCAGGAACGGCAATAGTGCTGTTTCTGTGCTGTGCGTAAGCTGAAGCTTGGAGAAGAGATGACCCGAAATGAGTAGCTTGCACTGTGCTGTGCGTGCTTGAAGAAAACAGAGATGTGCATGCTGAAGCCAAGGGAAGACATGATCCGCAACGAGTAGTTTGCACATGCCGGTCTTTGTTGTGCTTGCGTGTGTGTTCATGGAGAGAGATGGGGTGCTTTCTGTTTACATGCTCGCGCTGGAAGAAGGCAAGAGGTAGCATGCATTTGTGTGAGAGCACATAAAGAGATTAGTAGATCACTGGTTGCGTAAAGAGAAAGGAGTAGGATTAGAGTGACCGGGTGTACTGGTGCTAGGATAGATTAACCAAAGGAAGATTAGGTGCGATATGGAAATTAGATGAAAGGGAAAATTTGAGCTCAAGAATTACTTTGCAAAGCTTTGAAAAAGATTTTTAACGCATGATTTAATTGGATGAATTTTTGGGATGTTACAGCCACTGTGCTCCCTCTTTCTAGAATGTCCTTGCAAATTCCTGTGGTGAAAATAAATCATAGAGTTGATCCCAGTACATGGTGGTAACTGAGTCAAAATAAAAGATACATCCAGAAAAATAAATCTCAGAAGAGACCATTACCAGCATATTCCTGTGTATATGCTGTAAGCCTGTAACCAGTAACCATATCATTGATCTTTCAACTGAACTGCCATTCATATACTATCCCTCTTTGCAACATATCACCTTACTGTATCTCAAAGCTGCGGCATCATCATAAGTCTAAGAGAAGTGTGGTATCACATTCAGAAGTTTGCACACTGTTCTTGAACAAGTGAAATTTGCTCGGTTGAAAAACAAGTAAATTTGCAGTAACGAATATTCAATCGTATATTGATAGCTACTCTTTTTTACAAGTCGCTGTTTGTGGAACATCATAACTAGCACAAATAAAAAACATTAATGACAAAAGGGCAGCTGATAAAGCCTATGTAGCTACAAGAAAGCAGGGAGCATTCTTTAGAGCTAAGGCTATTCAGTTTTCAGTCTCATCTGCCTGGTGGTGCTCAACCCTGCCTCTGCATGTGGGGCCAGGACATGTGTCACAGACTCACAGTCATAGTGAGCCCACTATTAAGTGCACATGAAAGTGATCAGTACTTGATGACTTTTGTGCTGCTCTTCTCTCATTTGAAAAGGGCCTGGGAACAAATCATGCATGCATCCTCCATGATATCCCTACCAAACCATCCTACCTCCTTTTTTTGTTTTTGCCTTTGTATATATGGTTAGTGTAATAATTTCCCAACCAATCATCACCTTGTGCACTTACTTCATGTAGGGCTTGACCATAGGAAAGGCATTCTTCAACCACTGAGACCAAATAACCACTGATTATTTGCAGTACACAACTGGAACAGTTTGGACTCACAGCAGCTAAACTTCTCATCAACTCTGAAGGTTGGCATTTCCTTCCAAAACTGGATCACTTAAACTAAAGGCTAAGTGAACAAACAGATTAAATTCCCTTGTTGTTTGTTTCACGCAGATTAGTTAAACAGAACTAAATCTTGCCAAATCTTGCTGAGAACATATACGTGGCTGATGTGAGCTTCTCAAGGTGTTTGTTGTTTAGGTAGCTACAGTACTAGCTAGAGACCATATACGTATGGTTCTTTTGATTCCTATGCACATAGACTGCATGACGAGGTTCTGCACAACATTATGGTTTCTGAATGCCTTTCTCCTAGATCCTAAGGAAACTAGTGCTTAGGACACTTGAAGAACTGCATTCATGCATGCGTGCCACAATGTAAGATTTCTGATAGAAGCTTCTTTTCTTCTGCATTGGCAACCGAAAATTAACATAAAAATATTGAATTATTCTGAACGCAAATGGTGCATACTTTCCGAACTGACTGGTGTCTCTAGCGTATTCTTTAATAAGAGATCCATATAATATTATTTCGGATAAGTTTTTCTTACTAGGCCTGACGCCAAGGACGGCAAGATCAAAAGTTCCTAAGCTCGGGATAGAGTAACAATTAGATCAGGCTGTTGATGAAGTAAAAATACTCAAAGGAACAAAAGACAGACTAACCCCACCCAAAACAGTTGGCTATACCGCGTTGCAATGTCCAGTTTAATGGTGTCCAAAATATTTAAAGGTTTCATTAAAAAAAGAGCAAAAATAACTTTCACTGTGACGAAGGCCTGCGTAATCCTGCCTATGATTCATTGTTAATCTAATTTACAAGAATGAGATCACAGAATGTGCCAAAACTTGTGGTCATCAAATTGTGCATACACCAATGCTGATCTCTATTGGTCCCTTAAACCAGACCTAGTCAACTTAGTGGCTAAAACAATAGGATACAATACTTAGTGGCCATGAATCCTGAAACATATAGACTGACTTCGGATAGAATATATTTGGAGGAAGGAAAGAGACATTCAACATTTACCAGTCTTCTCGCAATGAAAAAGTAGCTAGCCTGAAAAAATAGTGAAAATTACATTGATTTCTGTAGAAGCTTTTATTGAGGACATTTAGCGTGTCCATCAAACAATAATTAAGCGCGTCACAAGCCAGTTGTCCATACTAAATCATTGTGCCTTTGGCTTATCCATTCCGAATGAATTTCCGATCTGATCCTGTAGCTAGCCAGCTGAAAACGAAATGGCATGGGGGAGGTGGTTGTGTAGAGAGCAATAATTTGGCTTCTTGGGACATCTTCCATACGACCATACCGAGGCCAGAGGTTCTTGAGTCTGTTCTACTATAGAGAAATGGGTGCCATAAACTACTCTAATTTCGAAGGGAATTTGGGAGGAGTGTCATGGATATTACAAATTTACAATACACATATAGCATTTATCATCCGCCAAATTTCGATGGTAATATGTTGTTTCAAATCACAAAAGTTATATACTATGAATAGGTTTAAATTTTCACCCATGTGTAGGCTCTCTCTCTCGCTCTCTCTCTCTCTCTCTCTCTCTCTCTCATGCAGTTTACGACACAGTACTGAAACCATGTTGCCTACTTTTTAGAGCCGAAAGTCAAGATAGAAAGGGCCAAAAGTGCATACGACCAAAATAGGGCAAATATACACATTGTGTGTGATCTAAGGATTTCTCAAGAAAGAAAAAGGTGTGATGATCCGGCTGGGTGGGTTTGTTGGTTCAGTACATGATATAACATCTTGCATATGAGGAACCAAACCATCAGCTTTGTAAGGTGTATCCTTCGGTTTTTAATGGGGGCAGAGAATAGTGGTTAGGGGACAGTGTCAAGAAAGAATCAAATCGTTACACCAAAAGAAAGGAACAAATAACCACCCGTCAGGTAGGTCCCTTCTCACAAACACAAAATTAAAGGATCATGATCTGCTCTTCTCACGTGTTAAAGTGGCAGGGATCCAATAATTCATTTCAAACCAGCGGCCAATGCAAACAGCCAAACAATAATTAATTTAGCGAAATGACGATAATAATATGCATGTCTATGTCTATATTTGGAAGGTGTTCAATACAGTGTGTTACGGAGAGCCTTTTGACACGCTCTAAAATATATTTTCAAACTTACAGTTTGACCAAGATACCCTAGGGTGGCGTGTCAAATGGCAGGGCCAATGCAATCTTATTTTTGGAATATGTTAGAATTTACTTTAGTCTAAAATATTACTATTGAATAAGTATTATATGGTAAAAACGTCATATAGAGATTAGAGAATGTATTGTATCTCTATCTCTCTCAATGTCTCTCAAAGTCCACATAAAACAGTCAAGTTGAAAAGAACAAATCATGTTCACTATAGCCAATGGAAACTTAAGTGATATCGTGCTTGCAATTTTGTTCAACAAAACTAATTAAAATAGGCTTACAGTGACAAGAAAGTACTAGTGCCAAGGTAAAAATATGAAGTGAAAGCAGATCTAAGGTTGTCTGCACCGGTGAAACTCTAACTCCAACCTTTAAAAGGAATATTCTGTCCTGGTCATCGATATTCCCTACTTTAAATTCGTTTCTTCCGCACTCGTCAACCTTTACATTCAACCTCTATACCAACTACCAGGCAGTGGGCCCCGCCACTTCCCTCTCTCCTCTTCACCGGCGCGTGGGCCCCGCCAGTCCCCCTCTCTTTTTCGGTTTTTCCCCTCCCCTGGTTCTCTCCGCCGCTCTCTCTCCCTTCCCCTCGTTCTCTCTGCCGCTCATCTCCTCCTCCGCCGTGCCGCTCCGACCTCCTCCGCGCCCCTCCGACCTCCTCCACACGCCTACGCGCCGCCCTCCTCCCTCCTCCCCGCGTCTTCCTTCTCTCCAACTCCACCTCCAGCGCCGGTAGCTCCTCAAATCGAGCTCGTGGAGTCGAGAAGGCGGGTGCCTGGTCTGCGCGAGACGAGCAGCGCCGTATTCGTGGAGGCGGTCGGTCGGGCCGAGGCGCACGGTGGCGGAGTTGTGGAGGCGGCCGGCCGGCGCGAGGGAGAAGCGGCGGCGCAGCGGCGCCTCCTCTGCTTCCGCGCGGGCCCGGCGGGGATCGACCTCGCGCGCTGGCCGCAGCTCCAGTTGGGCGCGGTGGGGCTCGCGGAGTCCAGCGCACCCGGATCCGACATCTACCACGCGGACCGGCAAGGTCCGCCTCCAGCTCGGGGCGAAACGGTTGGCGCAGCTCGAGCTTGGCCGGAGTCGATGGCGACCTCGAGCTCGAGCCATGGATGGGGCTTTGCGGCGGAGGACCAGGGCCGGCGCGCGCGGCTTCTTCTCTGCCGGCCTCGTTTCTTCACCGCGGCATGGAGCAGATGCAGCGGCAGCCAGCTACCGCGGGGCGGCGGCGGCCAGGCGCGAGGGTGGGACGCTAGACGGGTTCCGTAGACGGGCGCGAGGGAGCGGTGGTTGGGGGCTGGCGGCCACGGTGGCGGATCCAGTTTCACTTGGAGACACTCTCTATTTACCGCGTGGGGGCAAGAAACGGGACGTCCAGGTCGCCGCTGCGGGGCAAGAAACGGCGAATGAACCTGGGAGCGCTCTTACCGTTCCGCTCCCAGGTCCAGCCTAACACGAAGACAGTGTACTGCTCACTATGTAATATCCATATTATGTAATGTATAATTTCTAAGTTAAATATTTATTAATTTGGCAAAAAGACATAAACAAAATACAGGATTACTCATATCGAAACATATAGACCTTGTACAACCTTCACATAAAGCAATACCTATGCAAACACTAATTTACTTCTCATTTATTTGTGTGTCATGGATTACACATCATCATTTGGTGTCTAGCAAGGAAAAACCAAGAAACATAAACTTTTTTTCACCCGCCTTGCATATTTTAAGGCCTCCATCTACTACAATACAACAGGCACCACCTCGCAACAAATCCACCCCTGTCCGTCCGGACCAGGCAAAAAGGAAAGCAAAAACCAAGGCGAAGCAAAGGGAAACGGAGCACAGGCGGTCCAGCCACAGGAGATCCTGCGGGGCACGTCGCGGCCGCCGTTTCCGTGCCGTGCTCGCGCTTTCCACACAGTACACTGAAGGCATCGTCCCCTGCGTGACGCGCCTGTGGTCGTCCCTGTCGCTGCCCCGGCCGGGCCACGAGCCGCGCGCCACGTGTACCTTCGCGCTAGTGGATTGTAGGGCGTGTTTAGATGGGAGGGTGAAAAGTTTTCGAGATATCACATCAAATAAAATTTATCATTTAGGAGTAGTAAATGTAAACTATTGGTAAAACTAATTACAGATCTAGCCAGCAAATCGCGAGACAAATATAATGACGGGTAATTAGAGGGTAATTAATTAACAATTAGCGAACGATTATTGTAGCATTACTGTTGCAAATCTTGGATTAAGTAGGCTCGTTAGATTCGTCTCGCGACATACACTCCATCCATGTAATGAATTATTTTTTTCATCTACATTTAGTGCTTCATGCATGTAAGATTCTCTTTTGAAAATTTTTTCGCATGGCAACTAAACACAGCCGCAGGCATTTTCCCTATTTTGCCACTGGTTACTACTTCGACGCTTTTGGAGCCTGGTTGGTTGGAGACCAATTTTTACCCAACCAAAATTATTGCATGCTAAAATAAGGGTAAGAAATTTTGGCATTCATTTGGTTTGGTGCCAAAGTGTGGGTAGCCGATATTTTTTCTACTTATGACTTTTAAAAAGTTTCTAGTTATTTGTCAAAGTTTTGGCTACAAACATTGAGGTGCCAAATTGTTGGCAATGGACCAATTGATGCCCAATTTTTTTTGGCGTACACTGATTTTGGTTAGGCAAATATTGAAACCCAACCAATCAGGCCCTTGGTGTGCTGGTTTTGGTCCGTTTAGAGATGGCAAGTGCGGATAAGATTTTCCTTCCTCACTTTGATACAGTGCGTGTTCGAGAGGAGATCTTAGAACGGCCACAGATTGTTAGCTTTGTGATGCCACGGTTAGTAAAGCAAAACGATGTTAATAGGAAATATGGCATGTTTTGAGAACAATAACAATGAGCCACAGAATGCGTATGCCAGGAATAAAGTCGTTCAAGGCGATGGCAACAAGTCTCATCCGCGCTCAACTTAACACAAGACTTATGTTCATTCAGCTATACATAGTATCGAACTATCTATTCAAACACCTGCATGTTCTAGAAGCATTACGAGATTTATGGATATTTAACTTATACCAACACGAATAATATATATATCCTATAATTGTCTCCATCTACTTAAATAGCAGTCATAATCTCAATTGATTATGTTTAAAGGTGGTACTAATGCTAAACCCAGTAATTAGAAGACGTACACACCTCTAACCGCCGTGCCTTTTGCCTTGATTCCTCCACTTGTCCGTGCAAAAAAAACCACGGGCAGCAGCACCGCAGCAGGGACGGCAAATTCCAACAAGGGCAAACTCGGGCATTCCTCACCAAAACCAACCTTTCCCACAGAAATCCCCGGACTACCCCTGCCTGGGCGGCAGTTTCTCTCACTCTCCCTTCCGACATCCAGGGGTAAATCCGGCTATTCGTCTCGCGCCCACGGAGTCCCCCAACCCACGTCCCATTCTCCCTTCTCCCTATCCCTACGGCGGCAACAACACCGTGACCCACCGCTCGGGCCCACCTGTCACTGTCGTCCTCGCTTCCCGTCCCCACACAGCCTCCACCCACTACGCCACGTACTCGTCGGGCCCACCCACACGCCACGTCACCCCACCCCCCGCCCTCTCCGGCCTCCCATTCCCTCTTTATAAGACCTCACGGGCAACTCACTGTCCCACTCCTCCGCCTCTGTCTCCGACGAGAAGAACTGAAGAAGAGTGCAGGACCCCCGCCGGAGAGATGGCCGGCGCCGGCGAGATTTCTGTGAACCGCAATTGCAAGTAGAAAGGACGCTATAGGTAGATACACTGTTCGGTTGTAACCAACGCATCACGCGGCCGGCGTCATTCTTGGTCGGGGTGGTTTGTTGGGTGGTGCGGTGGTTGCCGGCGCGGCGGCGGTCGATGACGTTCCTGTTCCCGGTGAGGAGCCAGCAGGGCGGCGGCGCGATGGAGGGCGGCAGGCCGCCGGCGCCGGCGAGGATGCCGTCCATGTTCCGGCGCCTGATGATGGCGCGGGTGACCCCGGCCGAGCGCCTCGCCGCCGCGGACGGCGGCGGTGGCGGCAAGGAGAGGGAGAAGGACGAGCGGCCGCCGGAGCCGGAGGTCGGGTCGGTGGCGCTGGACCGGATGGTGCTGAGCTTCATGGAGGACTCCGCCGCCGTGGGAGCGGCGGCAGAGCGGCCCCCGCGCGGGCGCTGCGCCGGCAACTGCTTCAACGGCAATAGCCACGACTGCAGCGACGACGAGGACTTCGACTTCCTCCCCTCCTCCTCCGCCCCCGCCTCCGCCGCGCCGCCCGCCGCCGGCGACGCCCTCGAGCTCCTCAAGGTACAGCGTCTCTTTTGTCTGTGAATTCATGTCGTCTCCGGATTTCCGGAAGAAGAAGAAGAATCAATCGCTCGCCGTCGAATTGGTTTTAATTTCTTTTGTTTTCCCCCTTTCGTTCGCAGGGCCTTGTGCAGTGCGCGAGCACGGCGGAGCGGAACCTCCTGGCGGACGCGTCGCGGATCGCCGAACGCTGCGGCGGCAAGGGCCGGAAGAAGGCGGAGGTCCGGCGAGCGGTGGCGGAGGGTCTTCGTGCGCTCGGGTACGACGCGGCGGTGTGCGTGTCGCGGTGGGAGAAGGCGGCGTCCCACCCGGCAGGGGAACACGAGTACATCGACGCCGTGGTCCCGGCGGCCGGCGGGTCTGGGACGCCAGCGGCGGCGGCGGTGGCGACCCGGCTGGTGGTGGAGGTGGACTTCCGGTCGGAGTTCGAGGTGGCGCGGCCGACCAAGGCGTACAGGGCGGCGCTTCAGGCGCTGCCCCCGCTGTTCGTGGGGACGCCCGACCGGCTCGGCCGCGTCGTCGCGCTCGTCGCCGACGCCGCGCGCCAGAGCCTGCGGAAACGGGGGCTACACTTCCCGCCGTGGAGGAAGCCCGAGTACATGCGCGCCAAGTGGCTCGCCCCGCACGCCCGCGCCGCCGGCGCCGCCCCGGACAACACGCCGCCGGTGGTGCCCGCCGCCAGCTTCTCCGGCGCGTTCGAGCTGCGGTTCGATGAGAAGCCCAAGGCGTCAGAGGGAACCGCCGCCGGCGAAGATGTGGAGGAGGAGAAGATCGCGGTGGTGGTGTCGCCGTCGGCGATGCCGTGGCGCGCGGAGGAGCCAGAGGTGAGCGAGCAGAGCCCGGCGACGAAGGCCAAGGGGAAGGTGGTGACGGGGCTCGCCTCCGTGCTGTGAACCAAGCGTCAGCGGCGGCGGTGGATCGAATAACGCTAGCTTAGCTAGCTGATCGACCCAAGAACTCCACCGAATTTTGTTTTGTCCCCATTTTTTTCCTTGCGTTTCTCGATCCGTCCGAGGGGCTGGCTCCAGGTGTTTTAGCGGTTTTCCGGCGCCTTGGAAAGGAGAGGAAACGCCTTTTTTTTGTCCGTTTTCTTTTTTTTTTAAATTCCTGCGAAAGTTTCCGTTTTCCGCCGCCGGGGTGAACGGTAGGAACCGGGGGAGTTTTCGGTTCCTCGTCCCCTGTGGTCGAGAGGAAGACGACGAACAGGCCTCGCCGCCATGATCTGAGATTATGAGGTGCTGAACTGCCTGTACTACATGATACAGGCTTGTGATTTCAATTGATTTCAGGTAGTTCATCAGGTCATGCCAGGCTTGTGATTTCAATTGAAGAGGTACTAGTAAAGAACTTCTGTAGCTACTCTTCTTTTCGATTCATACAGTACTATTGTCGCAAACAGTGTTGGAGTGGGTTATGTTTAGCGTCATTTCGCAAAATTTTTGCGAAGTAAAAAATACCATTTAAAAGTAATAAATAATATTATTTAGAAGTAGCAAACGTAGACGGATAATAAAACTAATTAGGCCAGTCTCAATGGGAGTTTCATGGAGGGTTTCATGGTATTAATTACTGTGACACATCAGAAAAATGCTGATTTGGCAGGATCATTTATGGCAGGGTCATTTACGAAGAGAGGATCATTTATAGGATCATTTATGGCAGGGTCATTTACGAAGAGAGTTTCATCACATGTGAGAGGGATTTCATCACCATGAAACTCTCTTGGCACATTTACCTAGTTTTGACTAGGTAACTGTGCAATGAAACTCCCCACTGAGACTGGCCTTACAGATCTGGACGAATCTAATAAAGGTAATTAAACCATGTTTACAATCTAATGAAGGTAATTAAACCATATTTAGCGGATGGTTACGTGTCATTATTGTTGCCATTCAAATTGCAACATGGTTACGTAGCCTTGGCAGAAGCACTGCCACTGCCATAGACATCAGCTCTGTTGAAAAACAGCTTTTGTGTAATTGTGTTGACCGGGTCGACACTCGACATGTTACCGCGCGTTTTTAGGCCTTGTTTACTTCTAAAATCCAAAATGAATGTTTAGACACATGTATGGCGTACTAAATGTAGGTAAAAAACAAATCGCATTATGTAGATGGACTGGAATTTGCGAGACGAATCCAATGAGTCTAATTAGGACGTGATTAGACACTAAATTGCTACCGTAATGCTACAGTAAACATGTGCTAATGACAGATTAATTAGGTTCATTAGGTTCGTCTCGCGAATTCCAAACGTAATCTGCAATTAGTTTTTTAATTAGTCTATGTTTAATACTTTAAATGTGAAAAGATTCCCTTCCAAAATCTTTTCACCGCGGAACTAAAACGGCCTTACTGGTTTACTGCGCCAAGGAACTGAAGAAGCGGCGAACGGTGGGGCGGCGGAGCAGGGAGTGGCAGGGCCGCGGTTAGGCTAGTCTCAGTGGGGGTTTAATCGACACACTTACCTAGAGTGACACATCATTTAGGAGAAGTTTGAAACTATGATGAAACACCCTCTCTCAATGCAAAGTTTCATCTCGTGTTGTTCCCAAGACAACATGCAAGACACAAGCTGTCTAGAGTACCGTGTAGAGAGAGTTTCATCAGGATGAAACTCATTTCACATCTCTCTTCATTAATACACTGCCACATCATCAAAAATGCTGACATGACAGTCTATTTAATGCTGATGAAACTCCCACTGAGACTGGGCTTACTGCGAGGGTAGGGCCCGGCGGCGTTATTGACTGGGGGTGGATACTGCCAGGTCGTCGTCGTACAAGTACAGTGTGGTGCTGGTGGGCGTGCGTGCAGGCCTGCGCTGCCGCTCGTGCCGTCTCGAGAGGGGCGCGCGCGGGCCGCGGGCGGCGACGAGGCCGACGCGTGCGTGCGGGTGCGCGTGTGCGCGCAGGCCCATGACTACGGCGTTGGCGCCCTGCTCTGCCCTCTTCCCTCCCTCCTCCCACCGGCCACGCTTGCCTCCGGCCTCTCTTTTCTACGCCTCGGTAAAAAAAGAAAAGAACTACCGAATGCTTTGACAGTTGACGCCCACAATTTACAAAACTAACTTCGGCAGATACGCAAATGCTAGTGGCACTTGCAAGGAACTTAACAGAGGTGGTGGAAGGGTAGAAACAGAAGGTAGCGGCCGGAGAAGAAAAGGTCGGAAATGGAACTCCTCAAGGTCGCGAATTTGAAGACTTCTACAAGGAAACCGGCTACAGGGTTTTGGATTTTAAAAAAATAGAGCAAGCTTTGCATGAATCCCGTGACAATACAGCAGCCATATAATACGTATCCTGAATGCCAATGCCAGGGCTGCTGCCGGAGCGGCCAGGTGCAGCAGGTCCGCGCTGCGCTCGTGGCGTCTCGAGAGGCGAGACGCGAGGGCCGTGGCCGAGGCCGACGCGCGTGCGCGCGTTGCCTCGCGCAGGCCCCACGGCCGCGGCCGGCGTGGTGAAGCGCACGCGCTCACCGTGCTCCTCCCTCCACTGAGACAAACTTCCAGCCCAGCCCTCAAATATATTAGTTGTACTTTAAAGCATGCCAATAAAATTTAGAGATTTAGAATTTTCTCTGAGCTCCAGTCAGCCCGACTAAATTATGGCCTCCTTTTCTCCACCAGCCCTACCCCTTCTCCCGAAATTTCTCGTTCTCGTGCTCTCCGCTGGTCTCGGTCTCTCCTCCCCCGCGCTGCTCCCCGGCGTTGGCCGCGCCTCCCTCGTGCCCTTCTCGTCGGCGTCGTCCGCGCCTCCCCTGCGCTCCTCTTCTGCGCCCCCTCCTCCCCTCAACGGACGCGGCTAAGGAGCAGGGCCTGGGCGACGGCGTGCCAGGAGGCGGGGGCGCCGCGGCAGCGTAGGCACCGCTAGGAGGCAAGCCCGACGAGGAAGACCACTTCAGGTGCTAGTGCACAGCGCACCTCTACAACCCCTTCGCCGGCAAATCAGCCACCGGCGACCTGACGCGCGTCACGCTCACCGCCAACGCCACCGACGGCACGAACACGCTGTACCTGGTCTCCTTCCCCGCCGTGGCCTCATGCGCGCCATCCTCCCACCTCGCCAAGCTACCCGCCGGCGCGGTCGGCGTCGCAGGGCAGAACCTATGCGGCCTTCACGCCGCCGGTGGCCGGACGTGGGCGCGGGCGGCGCCGGACGCCTGGACGCTGCCGTGGGACATGCAGGAGGGCATCAAGAGGGAGTGCACGCCGGGAAGCTCCTCGTGGGCTCCTGCCCCGCATCCTCACCGTCGATTGGCCTCAAGATCCTGCCCCCGCATCCTGGGCTCGGGATGCCGGTGCCCGGCCTCAAGATCCCGCCCCCGCGCCGCCGTCCGAGGGGAGGGAGCAGCCGACCCCGGCAGGCCGGTGAGGAGGCCAGTGGCGACCGAGCATGCTGGCGACGGCGGCGGCCCGTCGCACCTCTCTCCCGCCACGCCTGTCACGCCCGTCGCGCCTCTCTCCCGCCGGTCGCCGCACCTCTCTCCCGCCGGCCGTCACTCGTCTCTCGCTCGGCCCGTCGCTCTCTCACGCAGCGGCCGAGGATGCTGGCGGTGGCGGCCGAGTCGGGGATGGGATCGATTTGGAGTCGAGAGGGGAGGAGAAAGGAGCAGAGAGGAAAAGAGGAGTGGGGCCAACGTGTTGAGTGAGAATAGAGTGCCTCCATTTGTAGAGGCTTGCACCAAAATTTGGTCGCCTCCACAAAATAGAGGCCCATCTAGAGGCCCGACTGACTGGAGCTAGTTTTTTCACATAAGAGACTAAAAGGAGGATAGATGTCCATCTAAGTGCTGGGCTGGAGATGCTCTGACGACCTCGGCCTTCCACACGCACACCACACCACGGTACAGTAGTAAACTCTGACGCTAGCAGCACTTGGGACTCCGTGGTGGACTGGTGGTCAGTCACCTCGAACGACCGCCACAGTATAACCACGTTCATCGATCACCCAACGCAGGTAATTAAACGATTAATCAACCAATTAACCTTACCCATGACCGGTTCGATTGCAGACACGTACCAGTGCTCCGGCAGTCCAGCTTCGGCTTCTCTGCCAACAGGATCTTATTCACCCAGGCTGACCACACGCTTTGCAGCAGGCTGAGAACGCAGGTAGAGGCAAAGCCGTTTACAGTTTCGAGCAGACAGCCGCGGCGTCCAAGGGGTAAACAAAAGGAAGTTTTACGCGGGGAACGGTAACAACTGCATCCAATTCGCGCGCGCGCAAGCATATGGCCGCCCCCGCCTCGGCCATGGACGCATCGTGCTTTGGAGAAGCCTTGGAGGCAATGAAGCATCCACGCTTGCCTTTGCATCTGCAGCCGTGCCGCGCGCTCGCCCAGGCCCAGGGCCACCAGCATCACTGGTCCCTTAGCAGAGCTACTCGGTGAAGGGTGAACGACCTTGCAATTGCAATGCTGGGAGCAGAGGAAAAAGCTCCTGGGATGGCATTGCCAGCCATGTTTTTTTTTGAAAGCTTAGCATGAGCACTGCTCTGTCATTTAAGAGGTCGTCGGAGCATCTCCATCTGCAAGTTCCGGATTACATAGGTTGTTATTACAAGATAACTGAAAGACTCAAATTCTAGCTGTTGTAGAAACATTAAGAAACTAAAGGTGACTCGGTCGCGGCGCAAGCAGCTGTTCTCAATCTGACGTCTTCTTTGATCAGAGCAAGTACTCGTTGGGGCGTCGCAGGGCGTTCTTCGAAAATTCTCCTGTTGCGCTCCTTCCAGAGGTTCCAGACGGTATACATCATCATCGAAGCTCTATCACGCTTTAAGCACTTTGGGAGGCCTGCAAGTGACTCATTCCACCATTGCTCAAGTTGAAAATGTCTGTCAGGAGTCCGCACCAGGCCGTCAGTCCATAGCGAAACTAGTACCCAAACCTCCTGCGCGAAAACACAGTTAAGACATAAATGCTGCGCCGTTTCAGGGGCTTGATCACACAAAGAGCAGGTCGGAGTACAGGGCCAGTTCCTTTGAATTAGTTGGTCAGCTGTCAAAATTTTGCTCTGTACTAGCAGGCATGTGAAGAAGCGGTGCTTTCCTTCTGTTTTTGCTTTCCAAATCGCCTGTGTGTCAAAGGTACAGTATGATCCAAGGAGTTGAACATTGTAGGCTGACTTTGCTGAATAACATCTTCCAGCCATGTTGTGCTGCACTGAATTAGGAAATGCTGATTCGTAGTACTTCAGAAACTGGCACAATCAAAGCATATTAGGATATGGAGTTACCTGAGAGGCACTGCCATGCTTTCCTTTTCCACAAACATGATACCTCGTATTTTCAGTGATCAAGGAATACAACATATCAGTATCTCAGGAAACCGAGCACTTCGTCTTAGGGTACTGCAGAAATGCTTATCACGGACTCACGATACCACGAGCTCACAACCACCGCCATGCAACCCCCACAGAGATGCTGTGATTCATGGGTGCTTGCTAGCTCGCTGCTACTGAATAGCACAATGAGAAAACAGGAAACTGTAAGTTATTTTTTGATCGCCAAATAAAATGTATATTGCATATCTATCAGAAAAGCGCAGTAGATAAAACATGAAATGTCCATTTCTTTTTCTATACAAGCATGCATGCTATTTTCATGAGAACCATTAATCCATCCAAGCCCCAGATAATTATGCAGTCCACCACCAGGGGCAGAGCCTCACATGGAGGCCATGCTGCGCTATGTGCTCTTCTTCCTATGCCTCTATATGATTGAATAGTTAGCCAATACCTATATGATACATTAATATCAAATGTGCTAATCTGATCTTTCATATTTAAGATCCGAGCATTGGTGTTTCATTCTATATGATAGCCCCCTACTGAATCCAGCTACTATGGCTAAAAATCTAAAATTGACCACAGCCACCCCCAAAAAAAATGATAATAATGCAGATAATAGAACCTACCAGATAAATCTCTGGCTTAAGAAAACTCATAGTAACCAACTCTATTTACACTAAGTTAAAGACCCCATCACAAACTCAACTCCTTTTATGGGCCACCCAGAAGAGCCCACAGCGATGGGTTGGCTATGCCCAAAAGTTCAAATGAAACCTATGGTACATTTTCTACTCCACAAGAAAGTTCCCATCAAGCTAGAGTGTTCCCTGCAGTTACCCTTGGGCACCTCAATTAAAGTAGTACTATTTGAAGAGCAAACTGTGCAAGTTGGGGGCAAACATCAAGGCAACACACTATATATTAGGGGAAAAAAGGCGATGTAAGCAAGTATATGTCTAGCTAGATTTTACTTGACTACTTGGAGTTCTGTACCTTGGGGTGGTTCAACACTACAGATAGGACGTGCAATTGGATTAGTTGAAAGGTTCATCGTGTATCATTCATAAACATGATCAATGTGCTACTATAAACCTTCACTTCACTTCCCTATTCAAGCATCTTTCAGCCAACACTATGGCTGAATTATGTTCAAGGAATCAGTGAGTGTGTTTGCTACAATGGTTAATTAGTTTTCTAAGAGAAAAAGGATCCGGCAGTCCTGCAAAGTTTAAGTGGCATATTGCGATTAATCAATTATATTACATAAGTACTGAGAGCCAGGCGATAGCTTGGTTGGCAGAGACGCAAGTTTGAGAGGCCGCCCACCCGAGCATGAACTCAGGTGCTGCAGGTTGTCAGTGCCTCTCTAAGGGGTTCATTACTCTGATCTCTTAAGGCAAAGGCAGAGCATGTATAACCCCGTGGTTGAGTTTTTTTATATTACATTATTACTCGAATGAAGATGTCGAATTGCCGATTGTTTCTGGTCATGGCAATGAAAAAGAATGCAAGTACAGTTCGTGAATGCTTATAACAGATTTCCTAATTTCGAGAGTTTACATGAACAAGGTAGGGTCAAGATCTTCAAAGGTGTAACCAATTCTTCTACAAAGAAAAAATAGCTAGAAATAGGACTAATTTTACAAATTGCAATGGGACAGGCACAACTTATAAGAAGTCATTACCTTTGTAAATTTATTTGTGAATACAACTCAATAAATGCCAAAACTTTGTACTCTATTGTCACTAGGCATTCAGATGTCATGGTAACAGGAAAAAGAAATAAAAAAATTTTACATGCTATATGGTCAACAGATGTAACTCTGATGGTACAAGTTGTGACTGGAGAAGAAATATGTACCAGAATACCAGATCAGTGTGCATCGCGAACACTGTGCTTGAAGTCGAGATGTATTCCACTTTAATCTTCAAACATATCAAGCTGAACATAGTCCCAAGGCAGCCATTATAACACATAAATATACAATAAGGCCTTCTAATACCCCTCAAGATTGGCTGGCTGCCGGACAAAATTTTGCACTATCACTACCCAAGTTCGCTCATTAGGAACTATCCCTCCACTTACAGCTTTGTCTAGAAGCATAGCCGCATCATCAAGCAATCTGACTTTGCAGTGCCAACTAATGAGAATATTGTAGGTGATAATATCAGGATGCACATTTTCATTGGGTAGCTTCTCTAGGAGATTTAAAGCAGCATGTGTCCATCCCATTTTGCACAATCCATTTATGAGTGTATTGTAGGTCACAATATCAGGTGTGAGCCCTTGATTCAACATCTCCTTTGAGAGCTCTAGTGCATCGCGTACCTTACATGCTTTGCAGAGTTCACTGATCAGGATGTTGTATGAGAAATTATTTGGCTTAATTCCCTTTTCCATCATTTCCTGAAGCAAACCCATACTCCGATTAACATTCCCCTCTTTGCAGAGGGCTTTTATCAGGCCATTGTAGCTAATAACATCTAGTGAGCAACCATGAAGTACCATTTCATTTGCAAGCCTTAGCCCCTGCTGCCACCTTCCGCTACGCAGAAGTGCATGGATTAGAGTATTGTAAGTTATTCCATTGGCGACAACACCCTCTTCAATTAAGTTTCCAAAAATATATTCCGCTTCCTCCATCCTGTCATTGTTGCACAAATGATAAATAATTGTATTGTACGTGCAAATATCAGGCTTGCACCCCTGACTCTTCATCTCTTGGATGAGCCTCATTGCGTCATTGAACCCGCCATCCTTGCATAACGCATATATCATTCCATTGTATCCTTGGGAATTCATACTCAAGCCCTTCGACGACATCCGGTCCAGTATTGCCCTTGTGTCATCCCACATGCCATTCCTGCAAAATGAATGCAGCAAGGTCGTGTAGGTCATGACATTCGGAGCACAACCCTTCTCCTCCATCTCACCAAGCAACCGGATGGCTGAACCAAACCTCCCAAGCTTGCAAAGACCATGCATCAATATACTGTACGTGTGCACATCCGGCGGGCAGCCTTTCGAACCCATTATCTCATATAGCTCTGTCGCCTTATCCAGCTTCCCATCAGCCAAGCACCCACCAATCACCGTGTTGAACAACACGACGTTCACCTCCGGCACCCTCCCCAGCATTGCCAACGCCTCATCCATCTGCCTCGCTCGGCACAGCCCCTCCAGGAGGAACCCATACGTGAGCATGCTCGGCGTGCACCCCTTCATCATCATCCTGTCCACCAGCCTGGCAGCGTCGCGCACCCGCCCGAGCCCGCACAGCCCACGCACGACGTCATCGAAGGTGTTCACGTCGGCAGGACAGCCCATCAGGAACATCTCGTCGAGGAGTGTGGCGGCCTCGGCGACGCCGCCCTGGTCACACAGCGCGTGAATAACGGTCTGGTACAGCACGGTGTCGGGAACGCACCCGTGGCGCGCCATCCCGCGGAGCAGCGCGAGGGCCTCGTCGGCGCGGCCGAGGCGGCAGAGGGCGCGGGCGGCGACACCAAAGGTGAAGGTGGTGGGCGGCACGCGGTCCCTGAGCATGCGGCGGTACAGGGCGAACGCGTCGGCGTGGCAGTCAGCCCTGGCGAGCGTGGAGAGGACGACGTTGTAGGAGCGGAAGGACGGGGTGACGTCAAAGCGGGCGGGCATTTGGTCGAGCAGGTGGAGGGCGCGGCCGGGGGGCAGGGAGCGGAGGAGCGGGATGAGGAGGGACTCGCGGAGCGGGGGCAGGCGGGAGCGCGGGAGGGTGTCGAGGAGTGCGAGCGCGCGGTCCGGGTCGGCGGCGGCGAGGAAGGGGCGGAGCGGGAGGGAGGAGAGGGAGAGCGCCGGGTGGGAGGACGCGTACCAGTCGAGGAGCAGCAGGGAGGTGGCGGGGGAGAGCGGGAGCGCGAGGAGACGCGCTAGGCGGCGCGGGGTTAGCGGGTGGGAGGAGAGCGTGGCGCGGAGGCGGGAGAGGTCGAACGGCGCGAGCAGCTCCGGCCATGATGTCGCGCCGGCGCCGGTGGTGGAGGAGGTGAGCGCGGGCCGCGGTGCTGGGGGCGGGGGCTCTCCCATGCCAAGCGCAGCGCGTGGCGAGCCGCGGGCATCTCCCGTGCCACCACTGGCCGGTTGAGTGAACAACTGAACACACGAGTACGGAGCACACGACTGCGCCAGGATGCAGGGAGAACCGTCCGATCGTACGTTACGCTCTGATTCGGCAGAACATCACAGGCTACTTTATCAAAAAAATGACGATTTTTTATCAATAGCGATTTGTTTTCAAGCTAATAAGTATCCGCATCTTTTGTAGAGTTATATAGGGCAGAATCTTGGTTGACATTGACATATAGCTGTCGATAAAGGAAATTTCAACTTCATAGCTCCGAGCACACCAGTCTCAAAAAAAAAAAAAAAAGCTCCGAGCACACCAAAAACAATAAAACATTATTTGCTACCTCGCTCTCCTCCCTTACAAACTCATCATCCAACCACTGTTCAGCTTGGTTGCGAGGATGCGGGGGCAGATGGCAAATTGTCTCAGACATATGAAAGCCAAACTCTTTGTCATGGCCTTATGAGAGCTTTTCTTCTGCTTTCTCTCGGAGCATCGCTAACACTTCAACCTCTTACGGGTCATCATTGAAGTCGATAATATGTTAACACGACTCTGCCTTTGCCATGAAAGCCTTACTTCTACTTTTCTTATAATAATGACAAGTCGTTCTCTTACATGTAACAAGTCGTTCCTCTTACATTGACTGTCTAGTAAGAAACACAATAGTATAGGGGGAGGAGGGGCTTGAGCCCCCTATATGGCTATATCCCCTCCCTTTTCATTCCCAGCCATTTATGTCATGTGCATGTACTGTTAAGTTGGTAAAGAGTGACATTTTGACCTAGCAATTTTAAGGAACGAGTTCTAAAAGGATCGAACTAAAATTCTATATATATTTAAGTCTGCAATATAATTATAGTCTAATTCAATTATAAAGAGATTATAAGAGCTATCATCCATTACCAAACACGGCCGCCTCCGGCGTGTGGCCCTGGCCGAAGCCCCTGCATACCAAACAGCCCCCGTAACAAGCTTTCAAAGAAAAAAACAGCCCCCGTAACTCAAAAAAAAAAAAGAGCCATCATTTATTCCTTTTTCTTTGCTTAGCTTGGGCCGACATTTTTTTTTGACACGGACTCTTGGGCCGACATGATCTGGCCCAAATTGGGCCTTTAGGTCTACCAGAGCGGCAGATTTGACGAATCCAACGGCTGGGACTTCACCCCACCTCCTATAAAGAAACAACCCCAATCCATCCCCTTCCCATGTCCGGCTAGGGTTTCCGCCGTCGCCATCGCCGCGTCCGTTGCAACGCCGCCCGCCGCTGTTGTTGCGGCCCCTGTTTGCTGCTACCAGTTTGATTAGATCATGAAACATTGCTATTTGTTTCTTTGTCTTGTTTACCTCCTTTTGTCTCGATTTTTTTCATCTGTTCGTTCTTTGTTTCGTGTGCTTCTTTGTTTCGTGCGCTTATTTGTTTCGTTTGCGGGGATCGATCTCCGAGTGCGAGCTGGGTGGACTATGATGAAAAACGCAACCAAAACACACCATCTTTCGGGGCTGATTGGCTTTTGCCATGCTGCCAACTCTGCAATTCTGATGTCCCCTTGATGCGCGCCAGATCTCTGACAGAGTCATAGTTTTATGTTCTCGTTTCAGTGGTTTTTGCATGATGCATCTTCATTTTGCTTTTAAATTTTGAATGGATCGGGAAGTGAGTTTGTTTGCTGGCCGGTGATGATATGCCGCACAAAAAGAACACCATCTTTCGGGGCTGATTGGCTCGTCATGAGCCATGCTGCCACTCTGCGATTCTGAGGCCAAGCCGAGCAAACCAAAGAACAAAAGAAAAATGTCATGCACTAGATCTGCCCAAGAAAGTGGAGCTGATTTTTCGATGTGAAGCCATTCTGATGTTCACATGAAAATACATTAGAAATAAATAACATGCCAGTAATACCTTTTTTTAAATCCGCCAGTAATATCATGTTGGGGAATGTTCTCATCAACATAACTAATATGACTCTCTTTCTTGAATCTGAAGATGGCAACCCCATCTATCCGAATATCTGATTGAGAACAAATTACGAAATTTTGCAAAGCTCAAGAAATTTTGTGAAGCTTTGGCATTGGCATTGCAAAGCTTTGGCATTGGCAAACTGAGGGAAATGCACACAACAGCGGCGTTGAGGTCTAAGTTTTATAATTTGAATGGATCGGGAAGTGATTTTGTTTGCTGGCCGGTGATGATAAACTGTACAAAAAGAACACCATCTTTCGGAAAGAGTTCCTCTGCAGTTGGCCCTCTACCATTGAGTCGCTGACGTGCGGACCCCACGAAGTTTGGACCCACATGTCAGCGACTCAACAGCAGAGGGACCAACTGCAGAGGATCTCGTTCGCATCTTTCGGGGCTGATTGGCTCATCACGAGCCATGCTGTCACTTCTGCAATTCTGAGGCCAAACAGAGCAAACCTCTTGAATGAATTCATCAAAATTTAAATATAAACTGTTAGAATAAAACAGAAAAACTGTGGTTTTCTGCCTCAGTGAGTTCATCAAAATTTAAATACAAACACATGACATGCCGCTGGTCGGCCCAAGAAAGGGGATCCGGTGTCCAAATCAAAATGCTGCAGATATAATCCCATGCCACAAACAGTAGTACCATGCCACTCTGCTCTGAAATCTGAAGACATCAACATGGACTCTTAATCTGAAGACGCAACTCTTCTCTGAAATCTTTTTATTCTTTTGCGAGGGAACTCTATCTGAAATCTGAATCTGAAGACGCGACATGGAACTCGACGCAATGTTTATCATTTTGCAGCAGCATTCCATCTACATCTGGGTTGAACCAATCACGAAATTCTGAAACGCCCTGCCTTAGCTGAATGCGCGAGTGGCAAAATGAAGGAAATGGACACCTCTACCTGAATGAGTTCAAAAATTTAAATGCAAAGACCTGATATGCAGCAGATCTGCCCAAGAAAGGGGAGCTGATTTTCGAATCCAAGCCATTCTAGTGTTCACATGAAAATACATAGAAATAAAACACATGCCATAGAAGACGCAACATGAGAATAAATCTGAAGAGAAGACGCAACACGAGTCTTCTGCTGAATCTGGAGACTCCATTATCTTGCAGCGGCACACCATCCATCTGACTGAACCAATCACGAAATTTTGCAAAGCTCTGTGTTGGTGATACTGATGCTTGGCACTTTGGCAGCGGCAAACCGAAAGGTTCTGTTGACGTTTCCTTTGGGCCGGGCCTCTGCCTCTCTTCCTTGGGCTTATGGGCCAGGCCCAAACGCTGAACAGAGGACCCATCCGCACAGCCCATACCTTCCGTCTTCCTTCCACTGACACGCTGGGCCCTCGAGAAGGTGGCCCACTTTGCCGACACGTGGACACTAGCATTTCCTCGATTGAGATTCTAAACCAAATCAAGTGTCCGAACTAATCCCCCATTTGAAAGTTTTGAACTGGATTAACGAACGAATCAAAAGCTTCCCCTCTGATCGCCTTCTTCCCCTTCGACGCCGACCACCTCGCCTCGCCTCGACGTCTCCTTCCTCCCTCTCGCCAAGCAAAAGCCACCACTTCCGTTCCGCACCTTTATCAGCTCGCCCCCGCTGCTGGCGCGGGGCCTCCCCCTTTCCCTCCCTCCTCCGCATCGAAGCCTCCTTCCACGACCCGAAGCCCCGAAGGAGAAACCGCTCTAGTTATTCGAGGGCGATCGCGCTTGGATTTCGAGGTCCGGTTGTGCGTCCCCGCCCTGCGGGTGGAAGGTGGCTTGGAGGCGATGGGGTGGCGGGCGCGTGCCCCTGCGGTGTTGGCGGCGGCGGCGCTGTGGTTGCTTGCTGCCGCGGCGACAGGGGATGCTGATGACGGCGAGCTCGAGCGCGCGTAAGTTGGAAATGTTCATTTGGTGATTTATTTCCATTTCCTGTATTTATAAGCGTCAGGTTGGATTCTTTTTCACCCGGCGCTGGATTGTAGCATCGGGTTCAGAAGACAGCATCATTTCATCTATGTGACGTCTAAGTTAGGAAAAAGCTCAAATTTCAGTCACGAATCGATCATCCCCGCATCCATTGCATATGAAGCCATTTTGTGTAATTTTCAAAATGTGCCATATTCCTACTGCATTGGTCGAGTGCTAGCTAGAAATGCTTTGATGAGGTTGTGCTGGTCTACTTTTATGTGAAATGTATCTCTGTGCAAAGCTGAGTTGTGAAAGGGGAGTAGGTTCTTGCTGACGCTTGGGGTGAAACCGAATGGGTATAATCATGTGAAAGTGGAGTATGTACTAGTACTTTGCGACTGTATTACTTGCATGATACAGGACTAATCAAGAGTATATATGTTGTTGTTTCAAATGTGAATGGATGGTAATTATTAAATTGAACACTTGACCATCTGATCTTATCACATTCTGTGATCTAACAGAATGAGACGTTTTGCTGTTTGATGGATGGTAAAGCTAATCTAATCTATTTTTTTTTTCTGAGTGGATGGGAGTGAAACATATGTGTAAATGTCCTGTTCCATTTAATTCTACTATAATTCAGAAAATATAAATCCATTGAGATCGAAAATATCAGTATTTGTCAACAAGATAGACTGTAAAACATTCATTTACTTGTCAGACTTTTGATCGGAGATAGTTATGTAGGTTTCCAATAGTTGAACCAGACTATGGTCACACGAAACTCCATCTTGCAAAAGAAGGTTTGGAGGCTATTCAGAGGATCAAAACTCCAATCGCTGCTGTCTCTGTATGTTCAGACTCTAATATTGAATGGCTTATATTTAGTTTTCATGGATACTGGATATTTTGTTAATTTGTTTTATCATAATGAACACAAACATGTTGCCTTTGCTAAGGTTTGTCTCTGTTGTTATAAAATCAGGTTATTGGCCCATATCGATCTGGCAAATCTTTTCTTCTCAACCAGCTTCTCACCCTATCTTGTGATAAAGGTAAGCTGAACTTCTCTCTAAATCATGCTTCAGAAGATTCAGTATTTGGATTTTGGACTGGAGGGGTAATACATTCCCTGCCCAGGTTTTGGAGTTGGACACATGCGGGATACCAAAACAAAAGGTAAGATGACCTGCCAATTAAAAGCAATATAATGTTCTCATTATATATTTTTAATTTTTATCAAAGGATATGAACACACTGAACCATATTTGCAGGTATATGGGTTTGGGGCACCCCCATTGAGTTGGATATTGATGGTTCCATAGTTTCTGTCCTATACCTGGACACTGAAGGATTTGAGAGCGTTGGAAAATCAAATGTATATGATGATAGGTTGGTTGCCACAAGGATCACATATTCTGAATTATAATTTTCTTGTTTGGACGTGGCAACAAATGTGTTCAAACTTTTTCTTGTGGTAGGATCTTTGCTCTGGCAACTGTTTTAAGTTCTGTTCTGATCTACAATCTTCCTGAGACAGTGAGTTTCTCTCTCTCTCTCATGATGTCCTCTGGGCTCCATCTCCACTCTTTCATTTGATAGAAGTTAATTTACATCTTTTGGTGACAGATTCGTGAAGCCGATATATCTAGGCTTTCATTTGCTGTTGAAATTGCTGAAGAATTCTATGGAAGGTTCGCTTGATTCTAGCTATGGTTTGGACCTTTCCAGTTTAATAAGTACCTTGTATTCTAACATATTTTCATTTTTTTCTTCCCCTCGGACTTGTGGAAACCAGAGTCAAGGTAACAATTCTTTAACTTAAGTCTCAGAGTTATGAAGTGGAAAACTATATCAAGATCATGTGTTTGATTCTGCAGGGGCAAGATGTTGCTTTTGAGCCAGCAAAACTTCTGTGGCTAATCCAGAGGGATTTCCTCCGTAAGTTGCTTCCTGTTTTGGTTTGGATGATGCGCTATTTATTCTGGGTTGTGTAAATTATTGAGAATTGGATAATAAGTTATAGAATAATACTCTGATCTCCTAGTATTGAAAATACTGCAATCTGTTCAACGCTCCTCTTTAGGGTATGATTGATCTTTGTTTTTTTTGGATAGGAACATGGTGCCAACTCTTCAAATTGGTTACTGATTCTTTTTGTTTCTGCAAAACATATTCATCTAATTAGCTCCTACAGGGAACCATCCCTAGTGGTCTAAGTTTGAACACTTTGTTACCCAATATTTTTTTTTCTGAATATATTACCATTGATGTGATTAAAGACACATGGTAAATATATAGGTAATGAGTCATTACTCTTACTAGCTGCATGGAATGATTTTGTCTTAGAGTTCGTAGAGTAGGTCCATCACATTAATTGGCTTATGTTCTTTCTAGTTACCTGCATATCTGTAAGGTAGTTGTGGCATCAGTAATTAATGTTTGTTGTAGACTTGCAGTAATAGTGCTAATACAGTCCTATTATATGAAAACTTCTTTAACTTCCTCTGATGTTTCTAACGTCTGTGATGCAGAAGGAAAATCTGTTCAGCAGATGGTTGATGAAGCACTCCAACGGGTGCCTAACAACAATGGTTAGTTCATGCACCTTCCTTTGCACTTTTCAGAGCTGGATATATTTTTATCAGCAGTAGAACTCAACTTACCCTTTTCTGTATTGCTGCAGGAGACAAATATATTGATGAGGTAAGGGTTCTTTGAGCCAATATGTTATTAACTTGAAGATATTATATGCAATTTCGGTTGAATAAAGTGGCTTCGATGTTATGACAGATCAACCAAATCAGAGACTCTTTGGCAATTATGGGAGATAACAGTACGGCTTTTAGTTTGCCACAGGTGTGTTGCATGAGACAACCTTTGTTTTTTTTTTCTTTTTCTGCAATACCATCTAGCACAGCAGCACTGATGGTTGTGACTTGTTGGATTTTCAAGTATCTCAGTTCAGCACACATTATGTCACGTGAATTAAATTTATGCAGTGTTTATTAAAAGTGCAAAACATGATCTTGGTAGAGGACTCAGTTGTTTAACTTTGCTCTTTGAAGCTACATATATGAGAACAATACATACCATTCTTTAACATGACTCCAATGTTAATTCAGTTTTGTGATGTTTACTATGTTTATTTTCTTTTGCACACCCATTGGTAGCTGATATGGTGAAATTCTTTTCAGCCCCACCTGCAGAGGACACAGTTATGTGAATTGGAGGACAAGGAGCTCGATCCATTGTATTTACAAAGGAGAGACCAATTGAAACAAATTGTTTCATCCATGATAAAACCGAAAATTGTGCAGGGTAGAACTCTAAATGGGACGGAGTTTGTAACCTTCCTAGGGCAGGTAATACTTTGTTGAAAGTTAATTACTTACATCGAGTACATCCTTGCAAAATATTCAAGCTACTCCCCTTTGTTATAGATACTTGAGGCTTTGAATAAAGGTGAAATTCCATCAACTGGATCGCTTGTTCAAGTTTTCAATAAGGCCATCCTTGAACGTTGCTTGAAGGTGTATAATGAAAGAATGGGCAGAGCAGGCCTACCAGTGTCAGTGGATAAACTTCAGCAGTTTCATGACCTGGCAAAAGATGAAGCTAGAAAGCTCTTCGACAAGCAGCATTTCGGTAAACATCATGCTGCTCACTCCATCTCCAAGCTTGATGAAGAGATTAAAAGGTTTCCTGACATTTTGTTCTCATTGTATTCCGTCCATAATAAAATCGTATTTGTGCATTTCATCCCAGTCATGAAGTATTGTATTCCTTGCCAGAGAGTTTAAGATTTCAAATTTATTTTCTCCAGATCCATGAGTAGGCAAACCACTTTATTTTGTGGAGAATTTGAACAGTTCGGTTTTTGCATGGCTTTTAGGGAAATAAGTACTTTGTCATTTTTTTTATCTTGTGTGCGTTGCAGTCTATGCAATTTAAAAAATAAAGTTGGTAATACCTAACCGGGTATTCTATTTAGGTCTTCAGAAACTTTGGTCAAGCCAATGAATATCAGTCATCAAAGCTGTGCGAAGCACGATTCTCAGAGTGCGAAGATAAAATGGAACAGCTTCAAGTCTTAAAGCTTCCGTCCATGGCGAAATTTGATGCAGGATTTATTCTCTGCAATCAAAGTTTTGAAATGGATTGCGTGGGGCCTGCCAAGGAAAGTTATCAACGGCGGATGTCAAAGGTTTCTCTCTTTTAACTTACATTGCAAGTTAAGATAGCTTCCATGAGGATCATAAACAACTGTGACGGTTTTCAGGAATAATGCACAGAGCAGTTAGGTGTACTGTATAGTACATATTTCCCCAGTAAAAAAAGCACCTTTTGACTGTCTTACCTATGTGACATTGTTGAACTGAATTGAGTTCTATCTTCCATGCATGCTTCCAGATGCTGGCAAGGTCACGTGCTCTTTTCATCAAGGAGTACAATAACAAGCTCTTCAGCTGGCTGGTGATATTCTCCCTGGTCATGGTTGTCATCGGCCGCTTCGTGGTCAAGTTTTTCCTGCTCGAGATCGCTGCCTGGGTTATGTTTGCCTTCCTGGAGACCTACACGAGACTGTTCTGGTCCTCGGAGTCCCTGTACTACAACCCTGTATGGCACATAGTCGTCTCTACCTGGGAAATCATCGTCTACAGCCCCATTCTTGATCTTGACAGGTATGCATTCTTCCTCCCTCTTAAACAATACAGCGCCCATACAATCACTGCTGTGTTGTTGCTCTTATATGCTGCTGATCTTCTTGCACAGATGGGCGATCCCGATTGTTGCCGTCCTGTCATTTTTGGCGATTTATTGGCGTTGTCTGGGTGGAAGGAAAGGAATTGCGCGGTCGTTGCTGCCTCTGTACAGTGGGTCTTACAGAAGCTCCAATCGTCCAAGAACAGACTGATCCATCAAGTACACACTAAAACAAGAGCATGTACATACTCCACCTGTTGGCTGTGTGTGATTTTATCAGTGCTCTCAGCCAACGGATAGCAGATTCATTTAAGTCTACATGGCAATGCAAAAATGAGCATCCTGGAGGCATCATGTAAACTTCTGTTGTAAATATACGTAATCCAAACAGAGTACATTTATCTATGCTCAGAGGTGTCTTATGCTCATCCAGGACAATCACATTCTTTTACTCATCAAACTCAGAGTAAAGAGATGCTGATGTACGAAATATGGCATTTCTTTTATTCTGTACCATTTAAAGGAGAGTCTAGAACACAGTGTACTATTTGAACTGGCTCCCAACAAGAAATACAGTGAATTACATTCAGTCAAGCCTCACAGTCACAGCTCAAAACAGATAACCCACAGCCATATGAATGTTATTACGACAACAGAAAGAAGATGTTACAGACCAGGGCCAAACACGTGCTCCATATCAACCAGAGTGACACTCTACCATATCTGTGATGCTCCCTAGTCACCAATCCACTCAACTCTGCTGCCTCTTGCGAGCTATTTCCCGAGCCCTCTCGCGAAGTTCTTCGGGCGGTGGTGGGCGTGGACCTTCAGGTGGATAAACCACATACGGACGCTGCAAAGAGCACACAAAGATAGTTCAATCTTTATGTAGAGATGCATAAATGCAGGGTATATTGACAGACAAAGCTAATGTATTTGTCTTTGGCAACTTTGTGATCAATGAATGAACCAACTGTAGGAAACGTTCATTTAAATGAGAAATACAGAACATAAATTGAGGTGATCAGCCATGTTGCCTAGGAGTTTAGCATTCAATAACAGTCTTATTAGAGAAACTTGGCTCAAACATAGTTGGTGAATATGTGCATGTTCATCCACACCTCCCAGAAAAGAGAAGCTGCTACAGGGATACTTGTTGCTTCTGCCATATAATTGCCTGAAAGAGTTTTGGTAGTGTCTTTGGTTAAGTGTACTGCCTGCAAATCAGCTGCCTAGTGCTGTATCGAGACCTATAATTTTCTCTTCTTAATGCAATGAAATGTGCCAATACTGCACAAAAAAGATTCTTACAAGCAATCCTGCTCTGTATATACTAGAAAAATTGAGTAATAAGATTGCTGCATCCAGATTTTATAGAATTTGCTTAAACCGATAAAATTGAGGGCGGCATCATCTTCAGTGCACCCAGCTCTCCATTAGCACAACCAGCATCAGCTCATGGTTCAGAACCATTTCAGAATTCGGCTCATGGCTGGAAATGGTGATGAAATTCAGCATCCAGAACATTCACACACCCATCCTTATACTCTCTAATATCTGGCACAGTCCCAGCTGAGCCACAGATGCCCAATCCGCCCCAAGCTCTCGTGCTTAGCCCAGAACAACCACACAAGCCGCAGCACCCAATTCGACCAGCTAATTAGCCTGACGCCTCTCCGCGTGCAGAGGGACGACGATTCGGGTTGAGTGAGAGAGCGAGGGAAGGGGGGAGAGGGTAAAGGCACATACGAGGCCCATGAGCTTCTTGAGGGTCTTGGAGTCGGTGGCGACGAGGTAGGTGAGCGCGACGGGGACGGAGACGTAGACGCCGAACTTGGCGATCTCCAGGATCCCCTTGGACGTCCCCAGCGACGACATGCTCCGCCGCCGACGGCGAACCCCCCTTCTTCCTCCCTTCCCTCCTCACCACTCCACTCCCCGCCTGGGCTCACTCTGAATCCAACTCCCCTGCCTCCTCTCCCTCCGGGTGACGGCGACGGCGGCGGCGGCGGCGGCGGCGGCCCGCGGGATTGAACGGAGCTGGCTTGCTTCAGATTTGGGTTCGAGCTCCGGCCACGTACACCCGAACGTGTCAGCGATGCTACCTAGCAGTGCTCTGGGCTGGGCCTCTTTTCTGCGCGCAGCAGTTTCGCGTTTTGGTCGCTGAAGAGCGCGCGCGCGGGTGGGCTGGTGGATGAAGTAGGCCCACTATGGCCAATAGCAGTGAACGGGCCGTGCCCTGGAGCCAGCCCACTGATCCACTGCAGCAGATCCAACAGATGGGCTTCTTTTTTTTTTCATTAGAAACAAGTACGGTTACAGGGGAAATTGCCATTTAAAAGTTACATGTTGCCGGGTAGCAACTTGGTGGAATTTATAAAAGAGATAATCAAGAGGGCAATCACAGTAAGCTGGTGGAGAAGACTTCACAAAATTGCTCTCGATGTCGCTCGTGCTCTTGCTTCATGTATGAAAAATGTGTTGCCGGCATTCTGCACGGAAATGTTTGGAGAAAAAACGGTATATTGCTTGACAATGGAGGCAATGGTTATCTTTCTGGTTTTGGGTTGGGAGGGCGGGCGCGCAGGGGCCTGGTTGTTCACACGTAGTCATCACTAACAGCCTTCTCTAATTATTTTCGAGCCCTTAATCTGATTTGTTCACTTAAATTGTCGGGTTGCTTTCTGAGCGCACGAACGTCCATGGTTTTCTCCCTGACCAATTTGCCATACTAGCCGATAGAACACAAAAAAAGCATATAAGACATGCTACAACAAGAATATCTAGTGACTTATTATATGAGAACTCCTCATTTGTTATCCACGGTTGTTGGAACAAACTAGCAATTATTTCTCTTAGTGCCAAAAAAAGATATCTATGTTTATACTGAATTATATGCTGTATTTTTTCTTTTGAAACCATTGTCGACAAAAAGAAATGTTCCTTTAATCCGTTATTAGTTCGCAAGTTAAATTTATATGCATAGTGTAGGCTAGGCGGGTTAGTAAAATAGAGTCTAGTTGACCGTTGGAGGAACATTACTAGTTGGCCAGCCATTTTCTACATTTGAAATGGTTTCAACATTGTTAGCTGGGCTCTGAAGCTTGTCCAAAGAGGGGTTTGCGAGTTATTCATTGAAGAAGGCTTGTGGGATAAGATCCACAATGAAGCATGTAGTTCACGTCTAAAGCCCAAAGGAACCCAAGACAAGTACTGACGGGCTGATAGCTATGCCGTTTCCCATGAGCTCGTGCAAGTCACCGCTGCTCGGAAACGAGTGGGGCGGAGCTGCGTGTTGGCGTCGGGGTCCGGCGACCCCGACGACTTCCGTAGAACCTCTTGTATCGAGCGATTTTTCACCGTTCAAGACCCCAGTAAAAAAATCATGAAGGCCCCGGTCCCCGGTGGTCAACAGCCCAGCTGCAGCCCTTGTACACGACAGCACAAATTGGCCCAATTGCCCAAACCAATTTAGACGTACATACAACAGGAAAAAACCAAACATCACATACCTAGCGCTCGGCCCAGGAGGCACACCAGGGTCTCGGTCTCTCTCGCCCTGCCTCGCAATCCGGCAGGCCCGCAGGCGGCCGCAATCCTCTACGCACGATCCTGCTCGCCCATGATAGGAGCATAGGAGGAGGTAACCCCAACTAGTCAATTGACTATCTGATTTCTCGATAAACATATGGGCATAGAGAATTAGAGATATGATGTATTGTAGAGGTCTTAGGGTTCTTGGGGATCTTAGGTTTACTTTCTGATTTTTGTTGCAGTTACATGATGAGTCAAATTACGTTGGAAAGATTCTTGAAAAGGAAAGCACCCCCGGCTGGTGATGATGACAATCCTGATGGAGGCACTTCAAACAGAGATGGCAGTGTATTAAACATGAATCATTCTACTCATCGTTCTGCACGGGTCTCACGGCATGAGGTAAATTTTGATGAGCTTCCATATGACCCAGCAGATAGAAGGAGAATATCAGATTACATAGGCCAAAAACTACAAGATGATGTGAGGCGAAAGTATTTGACTAGAGGTCCTTTTAAACCACAACCTGGTTTTAAGTTTCCAGAGACCATGATAGCAAATCATCCACGTCGATGTCAACCTAACTGGTTCACTACATATGACTGGCTGGAGTATAGTGAAAAGGTGGATAAGTGTTTTTGTTTATATTGCTACTTGTTCAGAGATTGCAACAAGGGCCAAGGTGGGAATGATGCTTTTGTAATAGATGGTTGGGATAGCTGGAACAAAACTGAGAGGCTTCGAGATCATGTAGGCACCAAATGTGATAGTTTTCACAACACAGCTAGGAAAAGATGTGACAATTTGTTGAAGCCTAAGCAATCAATTCGAGCTGCACTTAACAAAGGATGTAATGTCACTGATGAGAAGCATTTGATTCGGTTGAGAACTTCGATTAAAGCTGTCCGATACTTGTTGAATCAAGGCTTAGCAGCTTTTGGCAGAGGAAAATGACATGGTAAAGAAAGCTGTAAGAACTGCTCCTAAAAATAGGAAGATGACCGCTCCTGAAATTCAAAGGGATATTGCAAATTGCTTTGCTGAGGTAAGAGAGCTTGCAATATTATTTTCTATCACACATTATGTTGTCTCTCATAGTCCACATTAATAAAATAATTATGTTACTTCTTTCTTTGCAGATCATAGTGAAATCTATCATTGAAGAAATCGGTGGGGATGTTTTTTGCATATTAGTAGATGAGTCAGCAGATGCTTCAGGTAAGGAACAGATGGCTATTGTTTTGCGGTATGTAGATAAGCTTGGGGAGATAAAGGAGAGACTCATTGCTGTTGTTCATGTGCAAGAGACATCAGCTTCATGTCTCAAATCTAATATTGATTATGTGTTTGCGAAGTACGGATTGAGTTATAAACAAGTCAGAGGACAAGGATATGACGGAGCTAGCAATATGAAAGGCGAGTTTAATGGTTTAAGGGCTTTAATCATGAGGGAGAATAGCTCAGCACATTACATACATTGCTTTGCTCATCAGCTGCAATCAGTCATTGTTGCTATAGCTAAAAAGAATGATGATGCTAGTGATTTCTTTGATATGGTATCTCTATTAGTTACTGTGGCGGGAGCTTCTTGCAAACGTAAAGATATGATTCGAGAAAGTCAACAGGAGAGAGTGAAAAAAGCCATAGGTAGTGGACAGCTAAGTAGTGGAACCGGATTAAATCAAGAGCAATCCCTTCAAAGAGCTGGAGACACACGTTGGGGTTCTCATTATAAAACCCTGAAGAGCCTTAGCAATCTGTACCCTGAAGTTATTGAAGTGCTCAAATATGTTGAAAAAGAAGGCCCAAATGATGCAAAGAGACGTCAAGCTCGTGGTCTCTTGAACTATCTCAAAGATTTTGATTTTGTGTTCCACTTACAGTTAATGTTACTTATTTTGGGACATGCAAATTCTTTGTCATTGTCATTGCAAAGGAAAGATAGAGACATCTTGGAGGCCATGTTAGAAGTGAAGTTAACCAAGCAAAGATTTCAGCAAATTAGAGATGATGGCTGGGATTCTTTATTGGTGAACATACATTCTTTTTGTGAAGAACATGGCATCCCTAAGTTGGATATGGAGGAGGATTACATTGATCGTCATAATCCAAGAAAAAGGACCAATCGCAGCAACTATCAACATTATAGATATGACTGCTTGAACCCAATTATTGACTTGCAGCTTGCAGAGTTTAGTGACCGTTTCAATGAGGTAAATTCTAAGTTGCTTACTCAGATTGCCGCTTTCAACCCCAAGAACTCTTTTGAGGCTTTCAAATGTGAGAGCTTGATGGACTTAGCTAAGTCATACCCGGATGATTTTGATTCAACACAACTAAAGGATCTTGGTCGCGAGCTTCCTATTTACATTGATAATGTGCGAGCTGATGAAAGGTTTGCCAATTTGAATACTATTTCTGAGCTTGCTAGGTTGATGGTGAGTACCAACAAGGATAATGCATTTTCATTGGTCTATCGGCTTCTCAAACTAGTACTAGTTCTTCCTATTGCCACCGCATCGGTTGAGAGATGCTTTTCAGCAATGAAAATTGTGAAAACAATACTACGAAATCGTATCGGCGATGAATTTATGAATGCTTGCATCATATGCTTTGTGGAAAAAGGTTTTCTAGGTACAATTCCAATTGATGATGTGATAGTTCTCTTTAACAAGATGGAAGACCGTAGCCGTACAAAGAAGAAGAAGAAGAAGAAATCAGAGGATGCAGCTACTACCGGCTGAAAGTTTATTTTGTATTTGTCACAACTTGTCCTTTGTAGTTTTATCGACTATGTGTTTAAGATACTATTGCAAGTTATCGACTGACTATCAACATCATGTATGCCATATTGCCATTCTATGTTCAAGTTAATATTCTCTGTGCCGCCCCCGGTGGCATTTTTTTCTGGCTTCGCCCCTGGAAACGACCCTCGGCTCCACTCCGATCACCTCCCCCACCTTGCCTGCTAGCTGTTGCAATATCCACAATGAAGACAAGTACTGTTGCAATATCCTCGTCTCCACATTTCAGGAAGCTGAATGCTTCCTATGATTGAACAATAGAAAAGAAAAGGAATAGAAAGAAGGCTGAATGCTTCAACAATTCTGCAACTACACAACATTCAGCGACACTACTTTTTCCCTGCGTGCCATGAAGGAAAAGAAAAAAAAGGTAAATGACGCTGAAATGTTGTGTAGTTGCAGAACTGTTGAAGCATTTGGCCTTCTGGAATATTTACATATATCAGTATAGCTCATGGCCTTTGACATGTGAGTCTGTGGTGTTATCGTTAGCTGATATATATTCATGCATGGCTTGGATCTTACTTGGAACGAGGTGATGATAGATGAACCGATGCTGTGATTGTGCGAATATCACTACGGGAATCCTGGACATTGCCGAGTGTCACATACACTCGGCGAAGACCCGAAAACACTCGGTAAGGCCTTCGCCGAGTGTAACACTCGGCGAATGAAGACTCGGCAAAGGCACTCATTGTCGAGTGCCTTCTTTCGGGCACTCAGGGAATACTTCGCCGTGTGCTAAACTTGGCACTTGGCAACATTTTTTGAAAAAAAAATGGGCCGGCCGGCGTCACCGCCGGCCACCACGCCGCCGGCCACCGCGCCGCCCGCTCGCGCCGCTCGCCGTCGCCCGCAGCTCGCCGCCGCTGCCACCGCCGGCCACAACGCCGCCCGCCGCCGCCGTGCTGCCCGCCACCGTCGCCGCGCGTCGCCCGCCGCCGCCACGCAGGCCCCCGCCGCGCAGACCTGAGGCCGCGCCGCCGGTGTCACGCGGGGGCCGCGCGCCGCCTAGGTCGCCGAGGCTGCGCCCCTCCGCCGCGGAGGGTCGCCGCCTCCACCAGACGCCGCCGACCACCGCGCCGCCCGTCGTCGGCCGCCCGCGCCGCCCCTAGCCGGCCTGGATATGAGAGGGAGAGAATTGAGAGAGAGAGGTAGAAGAAGATAACGTTGTGGAAGAAAAGGAGAGGGGGGGAGGGATCCGCGTGAAGGGGTATCGACCAATGAGAGGCCTTCATTTTGAAGGTGTGGATCGCTGACGTGTACACATGTGTTTTCTTTGCGTGCTTGTAACAAATTTTTAGATGTCTAAATGATTTTAAATGAGAAATTCGTAAACAACAAAGTTTTATATCTTTTTGAGATCTACAACATTGATATAGAATGTTTTTACATCTGAAGTCATTTAAAATTTTTAAAATTTGAAATCGGATTGCTTATAATGACTTTTTGATGTAGTAAACAATCTCAAATACAAAAATGTTGAACTACAAACTTTTACATCTCCTCAATACCTACAACTTTGATATAGAACATATTTACATCCGAGGTCAGTTGAAATTTTTAAAAATTCAAAATTTCAAATAAGATACATTATAATAATAATTTGAAGCATTAAACAATCTCAAATATGAAAGTTTTCAACTACAAAGTTTTTAATTTTGTCGAGATGTGCAACTTTGGTATAAAGTTTTTTCTTCATATGAGATCATATAAAAAGTCTGTAAAAAAAAAATACATCTACTAACTCTCTCACATACAATTACACATATACTTCTGGTTAGATATTTTGATTTTGTAAACATTGTTATGACAAAATGTGCAAAATCTTCTCAACTTTTTATCACGGCCTTTACATATGATGCCATCACATCGTGTCAAATTTCATGATTTTTAGACTTCATTTGCACTTTTAGAAATTCAAAACCTCTCATCTTTGCCGAGTGTCAAAGAAATACACTCGGCAAAGAAGGGCTTTGCCGAGTGTCAAAAGAAACACTAGGCAAACACGTTTGCCTAGTGTTTTTTTTGACACTCGGCAAAGCCCTTCTTTGCCGAGTGTTTTTATTTTGCCGAATGTATTTTTTTTTACACTCGGCAAAGAGCTTCTTTGCCGAGTGTCCGAAAAAATACACTCGGCAAAGATTTGACACTCGGCAACTTCGGGTTTTCCCGTGGTGTATGCTAAATGCTGTGGGGTTGAGCTGATCTTTTGTTGCGCTGCTGTCGTCGACAATTGCTGAATGAATGCAGGTTGTGCTTCGCTGCTGCTGCTTATAGAGTTGCGTTGCCTCCGAGACTATGGGGAAACTTTCAGCTGTCACTTGTTTGAATTTTCAAATGCATCGTCGTTCAGCTGAATTGTGTACTGTGTCCGTGTTCTACTGTGACAGCAGGCAGGTTGGCCGGCGGCGACGGTGGCGTTGGCGTCATCGGACGCGGCGAGGACGGTTCGATGCTGAGCAGAGCAGGACGCCGCCCGCTGTCACGCAGGTGCCCCGCCTCGCAAAGGAGTCGTGTCTGCTCGCTCGCTCCGTCGCCGGAGCCTGGCACCGGCGGCGCACCGGGCTCGCCGGCGGCCGGTGCCCACGCGTGGGCGTCCGTCCGCGTTCCGGCGATGGTTAGCGAGCGATGGGGGAATAAAGGGACGGAATAGGAGACAATTTTTGAACTATCTCAGCCGTATAGCGCTATTTGGACGGACGGGATGGACCCAGGGGGTGGACGGTATTTCAAATACCGTCCACCCCTGGGGGTCGCTGCCCCGCGGCTCGCCGGAGCTCCGCCGCGCCCTGGCCTTCCAAATTGCATCGTTGAGAGCTCGCCGCCACTGCAGCATGTGTCCACCATGGCTGGCCTCCGTTCCCTCCGCGCTGCTCAACTGCGTCTCCGACACGCCGCTCTGGTCCCGGCGGACATGCCCGCGGCGTTCGCGGTCAGGGCCGTCCTGGAGTTGGCATCGTTCTCCGCGGCGGTCCGTGTATTCGGCCATGGAGGTGACTCTTTAATACCCACAGCTGCTGCTTCTCTGAAGAAATCGATCGATGGTCCATGGCCGTGGCTGTTGCCGAACAGTCGGCGTCTGTCTGACAGATTCTGATCAGTTTGGCTATCGATGAGGTTAAGCACACAAGCACGGATTAGAGTATGACTGACAGTGTTACAAGCTAAAGAAAGGGAGGAGCACGTCGGTCAACTAAACAAAATTTCGCCGGTGGTGAAGGAAAAATGAGCGCGCCGGCAACGTGGTCCAAGTGCTCCAGCCTGTATGCCTATGGACATCCTATGACTATTACTTCACTAGAAATTAAATGTTTCAACAATCAGATTTATAGTCAGCACCAATTTGAACAATCAGATTCTATTGTACCAGAAATTAACATGCACACATTATAAGACAAAGCTTCCATTTGAAATCATTGTGATATGCATGCTTCATGGTACAGCACTGTTACATGACGCCACTTTGAGTCACTGAAACTGATATTCTAGTGCAGCAAATGCTACTATATATTTGGCCATTTACTTATACAATTAGGCCACAAAATGCTATAGTTAACCCACAAAATACTATAGTTAACTCGGTCCAAAATATCACCTAACCAACTGCCACCTACTAGAACAAATCATCACCATAAAGAATAATGTTATTACCATGAATCCATGATTGACGGATTTGTGATAAATAAGCTACTAACTGGTGTTCTTGTATTTGTATGGCTCGAATTTGTCAACTAGGTGGCAACGTGTAAACTGGCATATGACTGTCGGACTCTGAGAACGTTGTGAGCTCTGTATGGCGCTTTCGATTGAGCTGCTGCTGCTGCTAGCTTCTTGTAGGAATCACGATACAGGATGCATGCACTTGCTAACAGTGTCAGTGATTGCCGTTTTACTTCTTGTCCCCAAGTGAGTAGTGACTGACCAGAGCCTTCCATTCCATCCATGTTCTCAACGAGAGGGGCGTCATGGCAAATCAAATTACACTCGACAAAACACAGGGACGCAGCCGGTGCAATTTGAAATAAACTCCCACACGATGACCTGGTTGAGATGCCATCGATTTTATCTCCTCGGTGGCAAATCAACATTTCAGGGAGCTGAATGCTTCCTCTGATTTTTTTTAAAAAGAAAAAAAAAGAAGAAAGAAGGCTGAATGCTTCAACAAAATTGAGCGACACTACCTTTTCCCTGCGTGTCATGAAAGGGAAAAAAAGACAATGACGCTGATTTTTTTTTGAAACAAATGACGCTGAAATGTTGTGTACTTGAAGAACTGTTGAAGCATTTGGCCTCCTGGAATATTACATATATCAGTATATTGCTTGGGTTTTGCTTGGAACGAGGTGAGAATGTATGAGCCGATAATGTCATTGTGAGAATTGTGCTAAAATGCTATGCATATTGGATTGAGCTGATATTTCGTTGCCGCTCCTAATTCCGGACTCTGCTTGCTGTAACTGACTCCTGTCGTTGACAGTTCCTGAATGTCGGTGGTGCATCGCTGCTGCTACTTCTAGAGTTGCGTTGCAGCCGAGATCATGGGAGGAAGTTTCCGTGAAATCCGGCACTCAATCCTTTCAATGCATCGTGTTTCAGCTGAATTGAGTGCCCGTGTTCTCTCCATGAACAGAGTAGACGTCGCTTCTCGGCCATGAGATGAGAAGAAGCCCCAAAGAGGATCAGACACTGGCAGATTCCAGAATGGTGCCCATTGGTGAAGGCTGGATGAGCTGCAGAGGCAGAAACTGCTCTGCTAAAACGGTGGCTAGTGTGACAGCAGGCAGGTTGGCCGGCGGGCGGCGGCGACGGTGGCGTCGTCGCTGACGTGGCCGAGGACGGTACGACGACGCTGGTGCGGCCGTGAGCAGAGCAGAGGCTCGCAATGTCGATGGCCACCGTCACAGCGGCGCGCCGCCGTGCAAACGGCTCGTGCGCTCCGTCGCTGGAGCCTGGCGCCGGCGGCCGGCGCCACGCGTGGGCGTCCGCGCTCCGGCGGTTGTCAGCGAGGTGGGGAAAAAAAGATAAAGAGATGGGGTAGGAGACAGACAGTTTTCGGATTATCTCAGCGGCACAACGCTATTTGGACGGACAGGATGGACCCAGGGGGTGGACGGTATTTGAAATACCGTCCACCCCGGACGGTATCTGAAACACCGTCCGCCCCCTGGCGTCGCGGCGCCACGGCTCGCCGGAGCGCCGCCGCGTTTCGGCCGTACAAATTGCCTCCCTGAGACCTCTCCGGACGCCGCGGAAGCATGTTCTACCATGGCTGCCCTCCGTTCCCTTCGCTTTGCTTGGCTGCGCCGCCCTGGCCGTGGCGGATCTGCCTAGTGCCCACGGCGTTCGTGCTCAGGGCCGGCCGTCATGGGGTCGGCGACGACAGAGGCGGCGGAGGGTTTTGTTCCGGAGCGCACACGATCGCCGTCCAGGCTGCGATGGACGGATGGAGGTGACTCGTTCATACACGCAGATGCTGCTTCTCTGAAGAAATCGATTGGCCATGGCAGTGGCCGACTGGCCGTTCAGTCGGCGTCGTCTGTCTGACAGATTCTGATCAGTTTGGCTTTGGCATGGGGTTTTTTTATCTAGAGGCACTACAGGTTAAGCACACAACCACGGACTAGTAGATGACTGACAGTGTTACCATCGCCGGCGGTGAAGGAAAGATGAGGACGGCCGGCAGTGACGCAATGTGGTCGCCGATCGGCACAGGAGACCACGGCCCGCTGCTAATTTCGGAGTCTGCTTGCTGTAACTGGCTCCTGTCGTTGACAGTTCCTGAATGCAGGCGATGCTTCTCTGCTGCTACTTCTAGAGTTGTGTTTCAGCCGAGATCATGGGGAAACTTTCCTAGAAATCGATCCGGCTGTCACTGCTTTCAAATGCATCGTTGTTCATCTGAATTGTGTGCCCGTGTTCTCTCTCTCCACGATCAGAGTAAGGACTGACGAGATGCCACTCAACTGTCGCCCCTGAGAGAAGAAGCCCAAAGAGCATCACACGCCGAGGACAGATTGGAGAACGCTGCCGATTGGTGAGGAGGACCGGATGAGTGGCAGAGATAGAAACTGCTATGCTAAAACGGTGGATAGTGGTGACAGAGCAGGAAGGTTGGCCGGCGGCGACGGTGACATCGTCGGACGCGGCGAGGACGGTTCAATCCGACGTTGACGCGGAAGTGAGCAGAGCAGCCCCCCGCTGTCGACGGCGGCGCGCCGCCTTGCAAAGGACTCGCGTCTGATCGCGCGCTCCGTCGCCGGATCCAGCCACCGGCGGCGCACCGGGCTCGCCGGTGGCCGGCGCCTCGCGTGGGCGTCCGCGTCCCGGGGATGGTTAGCGAGGGAGGGAGAAAATAAAAAGAGATGGGGCAATTTCGAAATTATCTCAGCCGCATAGCACTATTTGGACGGATGGGATGGACCAGGGGTGGACGGTATTTGAAATACCGTCCACCCCGGACGGTATCTGAGATACCGTCCACCCCTGGGGGTCGCCGCGCCGCCGCTCGCTGGAGCGCCGCCGCGCCCTGGCCGTCCAAATTGCATCGTTGAGAGCTCGCCGGTGCGCCTCCGCGACCTGGCCTTCCATCATGGCCGGCCTCCGTTCCCTTCGCTCTGCTCAGCTGCGTCTCCTACGCGCCGCCGGCTGGCCGCGGCGGACCTGCCCGCGGCGTTCGCGCTCAGGGCCTGCCGTCGTGGGGTCGCCTCGGCATCGTCCTCCGCTGCGACGGAAGGTTACGTTCCGGAACGCCCATGATCTTCGCCCGGGGGTCGATCGAGGTGACTGGTTCATACCCACAAATGTTGCTTCTCTGAAGAAATCGATTGCCCATGGTCCAGTCGGCGTCTGTCTGACAGATTCTGAGTTTGGCATGGGTTTATCCAGAGGTACTACAAGTTTTAAACACACAATCATGGACTACCATGACTGACAGTGTTACCATCGCCGACTGAACTGATGTTCTTGTATTAGCATGGCTTCAGTTGCTTCAATTGGGAACGTGTAAAAGTGGCTTGTCACTGTCGGACCCTGTGAGAATGTTGTGAGCTCTGTATGTATGGCGCTTTGGATTAAGCTGCAGCTGCTTGTAGGAATCATGATGCAGGAACAGCTAATTGTTAACGGGGTCAGTGATTGTCGTTGTACTTCTTGTCCCCATGTGACTAGTGACTGACCGGAGCTTTCCATTCCATCCATGTTCTCAACGAGAGGGCCTCATGGCAAATCATGAACTAGTGACGTTCAGTTTGGCTACAAAGTCAAACACACAACCACGATGTTATTACCATGTATAGGTAAAGGTGGGGGTTTACGAGTTGATGAATTCGTGATGGGATGTTACTAATCGATGTTCTTGTATATTTATATGGCTTGAATTGCTTCATGAACTAGACGGGAACGTGTTAACCGGCGTGTGACTGTCAGAATCCGTGAGAATGTTGTGAGCTCTGTGCCTCTGTATGGCACTTTGGAGCGAGTTGTTGCTGCTGCTTGTTGCTTGTTGTAGGAATCAGGATGCAGGAACGGCTAGTTGTTAACAGTATCAGTGATTGTCGTTTTGCTTCTCATCCTCAAGTGGGTACTGACTGACCAGAGCCTTCCATTCCATCCTGTTGTCAACGGGAGGATATCATGTCCAATCAAATCACACTCGACAAAACCAGGGATGCCGCTGATTCTGGAGTCTGCTTGCTGTAAGCCTGTAACTGCCTGTGTCGTTGGCAGTTCCTGAATCCAGGTGGTGCTTCTCTGCTGCTAGTTCAAGAGTTGTGTTGCAGTCCTTGCAGACAAGATCATGGATCATGGGGAAACTTTCCTAGAAATCCGGCTGTCGTTCCTTTCAAATGCATCGTTGTTCGGCTGAACTGTGTGTCCGTGTTCTCTCCATGAACAGAATAGCGACTGACGAGACGTCGCTTGTCGCCCATGAGATGAAGACTGGATGAGCTGCAGAGGCAGACACTGCTCTGCTAAAATGGTGGCTAGTGTGACAGCAGGCAGGTTGTCCGGCGGGCGGCGGCGACAGTGGCGTCGTCACTCATCAGAATCGGACGCCGCGAGGCCGCGAGGACGGAACGACGACGCTTGTGCGGCCGTGAGCAGAGCAGGCTCCCAATGCCGATGCCCACCGTCACGGCGGCGCGCCGCCTTGCAAACGGCTCATGTCTGCTCATGCGCTCCGTCGCCGGAGCCTGGTATCGGCGGCGCACCGAGCTCGCGGCGGCCGGCGCCACCCGTGGGCCGTGGCCGTGGGCTTCGCGCTCCAGCGATAAAGAGACGGGGTTGGGAACAGCTTTTGAATTATCATAGCCGCACATCGCTATATGGACGGACGGGATAGACCCAGGGGTGGACGGTATTTGAAATACCGTCCACCCGGACGGTATCTGAAATACCGTCCGCTCCTGGCGTCGCCGCGCCACGGCTCGCCGGAGCGTCGTCGCGTTCCAGCCGTCCAAATTGGCTCCCTGAGAACTCTCCGCCGCGGCAGCATGCGTCCTCCATGGCTGCCCTCCGTCCCCTTCTCTCTGCTCGGCTGCGCCGCCCTGGCCGTGGCGGATCTGCCTAGTGCCCACGGCATTCGCGGCTCAGTGCCGGGCTGCCGGCCGTCGTGGGGTCGGCCGTGACGGCGGCGGCGGCGGCGGCGGCGGCGGAGGGTTTCGTTCCGGAGCGCACACGCTCGCGGTCCAGGCGGCGATGGATGGACGGAGATGACTCTCGTTCATACCCACAGATGCTGCTTCTCTGAACAAATCGAATGCCCATGGCAGTGGCCGAGTGGCCGTTCAGTCGGCGTCTGTCTGACAGAGATTCTGATCAGTTTGGGCATGGGGGTGTATCTCCAGATGTACTACAGGTTAAGCACACAACAACGGACTAGTATTACCATTGCCGGCGGTGAAGGAAAGATGAGGACGGCCGGCAATGACGCAATGTGGTCGCCGATCGGCACAGAGACCACGCCACCTGGAAGATGCCATCAGCCCATCAATTTCATCCACTCGTGAGCTGAAGATCCAAAGCCACACCAACTTTTTTCCAGGAATGTCTACGGGGCGTTGTGTTCGTGCAGTGGCATTTCAGAATTTGTGATGACATGCTACTGACTGATATAGTAATGTTCTTGTACTTGTATGGCTTGAATTGCTTCGTGAGTCAGGTGGAGACAATGCTGTGAGCACGGTGAGGCGCTTTGGATTGAGCTGTTTCTGCTGCTGCTTGTTGCTTGTTGTAGGAATCAGGATGCATGACCATCTAGTTGTTAATGGTGTCGCTGTGTCAGTGATTGCCGTTTTACTTCTTTGTCCCCAAAGTGAATAGTGACTGACTAGAGCCATGTATTCCATCCACGTTCTCCTCGTTCATAATCACCTCCCTGCCACCACCAGCACAAGGGGGTACCCATTGCAGTTGCATCTTGCATTTCATGGTTCACAGGACGACAGCTCAAATCAAGCCATCAGAAAACAACAGACGCATCTGAACTTTGGCTCGCTCTCATAAGCCTGAATGAAAGAACAGAAACACAACCAACACCTAATAAAGCTAATAATATGAACTTGTTTCCTGGTTCGAGAATGTGATGACATAGGCCATATTTTAATATATGTATCGAAAAAGATGTTTTTTTAAGAGAACATCTAAACTCTCATGCTTTTGGTCACCCCCAAGCTTCATCCATGACCTCTACCATAAGCTGTGTGCCAATGTGTGGTGAGCGGTACTTTCTGTAAGAAACTCACCACTGCGGTGGACGAAAATTACTGACCGCTCATGGTTTCCAGAAGGTCGTCTTGTAATTAAAATGAATGCACAGTCCTCATGTTTGCCCGAAACAAATAATTAACTTCACAGCGCCATGTAAGATCCTTAATTAATTGAGGGAAATGATCATCCGTTCTTTTCTTTTTGTTTTTTATTTAGGGCTTCTGTTCCTTTTGTTTTTTTAATGGATCATCTTTTCTTTTTGGAAGACACCATTTTTTTTAGTAGCAGAAGATTCATGTGCATAGATTCATGTGCAGGGCACACACATATTTCCAGAAAAGAAACACCCTACAAAAATTAAAATATCTCTACCAGGCTAAAGCCCAATACTTTATTCACTCGTTAAGCAGGCCTGAGACGAAAACTCAATCTGGCCCGTTGTACACAGCCCACTGGGCCTGGTCCAACTGAACTCTGTAGAAAAGGCACATGCTTTTCTGGAAGCAAAAACCCACTTGGCCCATTGCAGAACCGTTGAAGCATTTGGCCTTCTGGAATACTTACATACCAATATATGTCACACCCGGTTCTAAAAAAACAAAACCGAGTGCGCACCGTATGTGTGTCAGGATCAAGTTTCACACATACGGCGAACAAAAAGTGAATAATAGAGACAGTATCACGTAAAAGAAAAAATGAATCAGATTATTACAGCTTAATCCTGGAAACGAAGGCTCCAACTCCACAAGCAGACGACCGGGGGTTGCGTACGCCTAGAACTCAGCAACATCTTCAAATGACTCCACAGTAGTTTCCTTCTTCTGAGCAACATTGGTTATAGCAAGGGTGAGCACATGTCGTACTCAGCAAGTGTGGGGAAAGTATGAATGCAAGGCTGAATCAAGGAAAGGCTGAGGTTTAAAGCGAAAGCAAATTTAGTTGGTCAAACTTTTATTAGCACCTGATTACTAAGATATAAATATATACCAAACCACATTAATAAAAACAGAGCGCCATAAGCACATGGCACAACGAGAACCACGATTTAAGTCCATCTTCAAGTTCAATTATCATGTGAGGGTCCAGGCCGCTCTTGACCGTGAGCACGGCTGTTATAACAGTTTTACACTCTGCAGAGGTTGTACACTTTCATCGTAAGTCGCGTAAAAGTTTAAGAGAACTTTAGACCCAACCATGCTGTGCTAATCAGGCACGCATCACACTACCGAGGTGTGACTGCATAGGGACGCTACGAGGCCTTTACAAAGATTCTCCAACAAGGTTTAGCTCGCATGGTTCTGGTGTCTGGCGCTCCTAACCCTTCCTAATAGGCATGTACCTTAACAAAGGATACTTCCCAAGAGGACCGGGCTAGACCGCGACTCAGTCCCCCTTTGCCCTTATCAGGTAAAGCTATCCCAAATTAGAGTTTCTAATTATTCAGCCAAGACCAGAGCCCATTAGTCTTATGGTTGTACTGTTTTCCTGGTTGGGAAGTGTCTCTGTCCTTTTCACTTCGCTCCATGTTCCGATTAAGTCATATGATCTTGTAATTAATCAGAGGTATAGCATAAAGTAAAGCATGTTTATTATTAATGTTCATTAAAACCACCATAACCCAAATAGAGCAACTAGTAGTGCTACCCAACATAAAGATAAACCCAGGTTGACAAGGAATAATTATAAAAACTAGGCACATCCTTAATAGGACCCATCAATATTAAATGTAAGCATATGCAATAGTGATTAAGTAAAGTTATCGGGATAAAATATCAAGGACACACTAGCCTCAATTCCAGATAATAAATAGCTACTCAGAATATTCTCAACTCTTCAAGCTCTCGAACTGCGTTTCTTCTACTCGTAGCAATCATCCAAGCAAGCAAACATTCTATAGCAAACAAACAAAGACAACTAAGAACAATACACCAATCAAAGAAAAGCTTTAAAAGAACGCATTAAACGATGAGGCTCGCTGCTACAACGCAAGATGCAACGCTGAAAACAGAACTGTGATTATAAATAAACTATCGAAAATTTTAATTATCAAAACAAGAGTTAGGTGCTTCATTATTTTAATTACCGAAATATAATTATATTAGAATTAAATCCAATTATATTTGTAATTGAAAAGCCGTAGTAACTTAGCCATATTTTATTTGCAATTGTTTATGTACAGATTATACCAATTAAACAATTAACTTTAGAAAAGAAAGGTATATGAAACATCTAATCGAATAATTTTATTACATGTGTTCAACTAAGAAAATTACATTTAGAAACATATTCACTTAGATATTAATCTATTAACTTTATTTAAGAAAATGAAGTATAAGCCTAATCACATTTTATTTAGAAAAGGCATGAAAAGTAAGCATTAACCAAATTAACATTTAATTTGTAAAGCCGAGATATTGTCTAATTAAATTTATTTAGAAAGTATAATTCCATAAACATTAATCAAATTAAACTTTATTATGAAACACACATTGTAGAGCTATATAGATTTTAATTGCAAAATATGCCTATAAGCAATTAATCAAATTAATATTTAAATTAAATTAGAAAAACACAACTATCATGAATAACATCACAAAGTGATTACAAGTCTAACGAAACAAGAACGGATCGAAACGGATTTAAAACGTGGAAGTTATACCTAAAACAAGGCTGCGGGGACTTGATCGCGATTAACCGTAGCTTCCAGGGACTAGCTGAGAAGAAATCCAAGACTCAGTGAACAGTGCCTGCGAATAGATCAAAGGTCGGGGTTTGATCTGCAAAAAGATCAGGCCCGGGTTAGATTGAAGGGATTGAATTTATTCAGGGGGTTTTGCGAAAGAACTGCAAGAGACAAAAGAATTTGCAAAAATTACACGTTCCTTCGGGGGCCAATCTGCAAAACCACTGGGTCTTCTTCCTCCCGGCCGACCGACGGCTTCGACTGGCAAAAATCGGCGGCGCTCCGGCGAGCTTTGGTCGCCGGGATGGTGGGGAAACGAGGGAGGAGGTCGAGGGTGTCGCGTAGGTGTGCACTCCGGCGGCGGAGGTGCTCGGGTTCGAAAGGAATTTGGCCGGCGGCAGGACGGCGGCCGGCGGCTCGGTCTTCGAGCGGCGGCGGCGCTCCGGCGGTTGACGGAGACTGGCGTCCGGCGGAACGGCTTCAGCGCGGCACGGAGAGGCTCATGGCGGGGTTGGCTCGGCCGGCGGCGCCTGCAAGCGGCAATGGCCGGCGGCAGCGCTCGGCTCGGCCGGAACCCCGCCGCGGCGGCACTACGCGAGGGGGGGGGGGGGCGAAGGCGACGGCGCAGAGCGCTAGCAGGAGGCGTGGCGAGAGACGGCGGCGGGTTTTAAAGGGCGCAGGGCACGAGGATGGCCTGGCGCGCACGCCAATACAACTGGCTGCGGCGGGCGGGCCGCGATGGGATTTGCCGGGCCCGAGAAGAGGAGGCGGGCCCAATGGCAGAGAGAAGGGGGCGGAGCGGGTTAGGTCGAGCGGGTCGGGTCGGGTTCAGCCGGATCCGGCCCGATCCGTTGAGGAAAAGGATTGGGTTTTTATTTTTCCAGAAATATTTTTCAATGCGAAAACAATTCCAGAAAATCTAGAAAATGTTTTAATGCATGGAAAATACCCAGAAAATCCCAAAAATTCTAGAAAAAATCCTAGAGATAGATTGGAACACGAGGAGTCCAAATAAAATATTTGGAGCTCGTGAAAAGAATTTAGGGCCTTCTAATAAATAGATTTATCTCTAGGAAGAGGGGAATAGTTTCTAGAAAAATCTAGAAAATTCTCAGAAGAATCTAAACGTTGGATAAACGCATTTTCCAAAACTTTGCACTCATGAAACACCAAGATGCACATCGGCATGAATGCAAGACACCGAGAACAATTAGTTTAAATTAAGAAAACAACAATTGTTTTTATTTCCACGCTAAATTCTCTGTAAAATAAATAAACGTTGGTAAAATTTTAAAATTGAGAGAAAATCGTTGTTTAATTTTTTTTTTAAATTCACATCCTGAAATTGAAGAATTTCAAGGTGTGAAATATACCATATCAGTACAGTTTGCTGTGTTAGCGTTAGCTGATATTCATGCATGGCTTAGATTTTGCTTGGAACGAGGTGAGAGTTTATGACCTGATGCTGTCATTGTGACAATGTGCCAAATGCTGAGCCGATCTTTCGTTGCCGCTGCTAATTTCGGAGCCTGCTTGCTGTAACCGGCTCCTGTCGTTGACAGTTCCTGAATGCAGGCGGTGCTTCTCTGCTGCTACTTCTCGAGTTGTGTTGCAGCTGTGACTCCTTTCGGTGAGGAGGACCAGATGAGTTGCAGAGACAGAAACTGCTCTGCTAAAACGGTGGATAGTGGCGACAGAGCAGGAAGGTTGGCCGGCGGCGACGGTGACATCGTCGGACGCGGCGAGGAAGGTTCAATCCGACGCTGACGCGGAAGTGAGCAGAGCAGCCCCCCGCTGTCGACGGCGGCGCGCCGCCTTGCAAAGGAATCGCGTCTGGTAGCGCGCTCCGTCGCCTTATCCTCCCACCGGCGGCGCACCGGGCTCGCCGGCGCCGGCGCCAAGCGTGGGCGTCCGCGTCCCGGCGATGGCTAGCGAGGGAGGGAGGGGGAAAATAAAAAGGGATGGAGGCAATTTCTGAATTATCTCAGCGGCACAACGCTATTTGGACGGACGAGATGGGCCCAGGGGTGGACGGTATTTCAAATACCGTCCACCCCGGACGGTATCCGAGATACCGTCCACCCCTGGTGGTCGCCGCTCCGGAGCGCCACCGCGCCCTGGGCGTCCAAATTGCATCGTTGAGAGCTCGCCGGAGCGCCGCCGCGACCTGTACGTCCACCATGGCTGGTCTCCATTCCCTTCGCTCCGCCCAACTGCGTCTCCTACGCGCCGCCGGCTGGCCGCGGCGGACCTGCCCGCGGCGTTCGCGCTCAGGGCCTGCCGTCGTGAGGTCGCCTCGGCATCGTCCTCCGCTGCGACGGAAGGTTACGTTCCGGAACGCCCATGATCGATCTTCACCCAGGGGGCGATCGAGGTGACTGATTGTACCCACAAATGTTGCTTTTCTGAAGAAATCGATTGCCCATGGCACAGTGGCCGTTCAGTCGGTGTCTGTCTGACAGATTCTCTAGTTTGGCATGGGTTTATCCAGAGGTACTACAAGTTTTAAACACACAATCATGACTGACAGTGTTACCATCGCCGACTGAACTGATATTCTTGTATTAGCATGGCTTCAATTGCTTCAATTGAGAACGTGTAAAAGTGGAGTGTGACTGTCAGACTCTGTGAGAATGTTGTGAGCTCTGTATGTATGGCGCTTTGGATTAAGCTGCAGCTGCTTGTAGGAATCATGATGCAGGAACAGCTAATTGTTAACGGGGTCAGTGATTGTCGTTGTACTTCTTGTCCCCATGTGACTAGTGACTGACCGGAGCCTTCCATTCCATCCATGTTCTCAACGAGAGGGCCTCATGGCAAATCAATTACACTCGGCAAAACCAGGGAAGCAGCTGCCAGCTGGTGTAATTTGAAATAAGGCCCCACATGATGACCTGGTTGAGATGCCATCGATTTTATCTCCTCACTTCCTCAGTTCCTCGTCTCCACCTAGTGCAATGGTGCATAACAGTTCAGGAAGCTGAATGATTCCTGCCTTCCTCTCTGATTGAAAATAGAAAAAAAAAAGAATAGAAAGAACGCTGAAATGCTGAATGCTTCAACAGTTCTGCAATTACACAATACTCAGCGACACTACTTTTCCCCTGCGTGTCCTGAAGAAAAAGTTGGCCTTCTGGAATATTTACATACAATATCAGTATAGCTGATGGCTTATATGACATAATGTACAATTTGACATGAATGTACAGTTTGCGGTGTTATCGTTAGCTGATGTGCATGGCTTGGATTTTGCTTGGAACGAGGTGAGAATGTATGAGCTGAATGCTGATGCTGTGACAATGTGCCAAATGCTGTTTGGTGTATTGGATTGCGTGGTGTATTGGATTGCGCTGAACTTCCATTGCCGCTGCTAATTTTGGAGCCTGCTTGCTGCAACTGCCTCCTGTCCTTAACAGTTGCTGAATGCAGGTGTTGTTTCTCTGCTGCTATTTCTAGAATCTAGAGTTGTGTTGCCTCCGTGACTATGGGAAAACTTTCCAAGAAGTCCGGCTGTCACTCCTTTCAATTTTCAAATGCATCGTTGTTCTGCGGAATAGTGTGTGTCCGTGTACTCTCCACGAACAGAGTAGCGACTGACGAGATGTCCCTTGCCCATTAGAGAAGAAGCCCCAGACAGCATCAGACATTGACAGCGTCAACTTCAAGAATGGTGATTGGTGGGGGCTGGATGAGTTGCGGAGACAGAAATCACCCTGCTAAAACGGTAGAAAGTGGTGACCGCAGGCAGGTTGGCCGGCGGCGACGGTGGCATCGTCGGGCGCGGCGAGGACGGTTCAATCCGACGCTGACGCGGAAGTGAGCAGAGCATCCCCGCTGTCGACGGCGGCGCACCGCCTTGCAAAGGACTCGCGTCTGGTCGCGCGCTCCGTCGCCGGATCCAGCCACCGGCGGCGCACCGGGCTCGCCGGCGGCCGGCGCCACGCGTGGGCGTCCGCGTCCCGGGGATGGTTAGCAAGGGAGGGAGAAAATAAAAAGGGACGGGGCAATTTCAGAATTATCTCAGCCGCACAGCACTATTTGGACGGGCGGGATGGACCAGGGGTGGACGGTATTTGGAATACCGTCCACCCCGGACGGTATCTGAGATACCGTCCACCCCTGTGGTCGCCGCACCGCCGCTCGCGGGAGCGCCGCCGCGCCCTGGCCGTCCAAATTGCATCGTTGAGAGCTCGACGGAGCGCCGCCGCGACCTGGACGTCCACCAACGTGCCGCCGGCTGGCCGCGGCGGACCTGCCCGCGGCGTTCGCGCTCAGGGCCTGCCGTCGTGGGGTCGCCTCGGCATCGTCCTCCGCTGCGACGGAAGGTTACGTTCCGGAACGCGCATGATGTTCGCCCGGGGGGCGATCGAGGATACTCGTTCATATCCACAAATGTTGCTTCTCTGAAGAGAATAGAAATCGATTGCCCATGGCTATAAGTTAAGTTAAGCAGAGGGCGTGGGTTTATCTGGAGACCAGAGGTGCTATAAGTTAAGCACACAACCACGGAATAGAGGATGATCAACAGTGTTACCATCGCCGGCGGTGAAGAAAAGATGAGGACGCCGGCAATGTGGTCGCCGGTCGGCACAGGAGAGGAGACCACGGCAGCACGCCACCGGAAGCTGCCTTTCAGCTGAATATATTCAAGTTCTCAGGAATGTCGATGGGACGTTCTGCTGGTGCATTAGCATTTTTAGAATGTTATTACTACCATGTATCGGTAAAATGTGGTGAGTCTATGAATTGATGAATTCGTGATAACATTCTACGAACTGATGTTCTTGTATTAGCATGGTTTCAATTGCTTCATGAGCTAGGTGGCAACGTGTGAAGTGGACTGTCAGACTCTGTGAGAATGTTGTGAGCGCTGTATGGCGCTTTGGATTGAGCTGCAGCTGCTTGTATGATGCAGGGATAACTAGATGTTAATAAGGTCAGTGATTGTCGTGTACTTCTGATCCCCATGTGAGTAGTGAGTAGTGACTGACCAGAGCCTTCCATTCCATCCATGTTCTCAACGAGAGGGCGTCATGGCAAATCAAATTACACTCGACAAAACCAGGGATGCAGCTGATGCAACTTCAAATCTACAGTACCATGCAACCAGAAATCTGAAAACTACGATGATGAAAAAAAACCCACTTATTAAGACCTTCGGAACGAACTAGGAGCAATCAAAATACTCTTTATTGCAGTCACATCAATGTCAAAGGACGCAACCATATGCCTTATTCAGAAGGTGTCACCAATGGCGGCGGCGGCGACGACGATGACGACTCAGTTCGACTTATTTCAATCCCCATTATTAGAGGTAAAATGCCTAATGCATACTATTAGTATCCATGTTGATGGGCTCATCCACACCAGATGCAGCATACTCCGGCGGCGTAGCAGCGGCGGAGGCCGGCATGGCGCCCAGGCTCTTCTGCAGAAGATCAACGGCCACCGCGTGATGTGCAGCTACCCGGTTGATCATCATAGTGTTCGAGGTCCCATTGTTGGCTGGATTCTCAGCATGCGGCGGCGGCATGAAATCGCTGTTAGTCGTGGCATCTGTTTCGTTCATCAAGTAGTCAATGATGTTGTCAAGGATAGGGCCTGAAGCATCATCGTTGGGCGGCGCCGGGACGGGCCTGGAGGGCTGTGAGCTCGCCCCTGTAACCCTGTTCATTAGGGCGTCCTCTGCCAGCTTCACCTGCAATCAGATTAATTATATGGTGTGTTAAGTATCCACAAATTTTGATTCATGGTGTAATATAAGCATTATAAAATCATTTGGTTACATTGGTATATACTACAGTAGTTGCACCTGGTTCTTGCAAATTAAAAGGGAATCTTCTAGTATGTCTAGTTGTTGCATGTTGTGATAGATGGCAGGACCAATTTTGTCCTATGAATAAATCAAAACTTACATTTACCATTTTTGGGTAGTAGATTATTGTCCTAGAATCATTGACAAGAAAATTTATCCTCCCAACACTAACAGAATACATAAATCCCTCGCTATATAAACTACATGCATGATTTGCAAGAAGGTACTTGACGATTTTATGCATTGGTCATGCCAAATCAAACATAATATGTACCTTAGCTCTTAGGGTCTCCATGTCTGCCTTCAGCACCCTATTGTCAACTTTAGCATCAGTATACTTCTGGTTCAAAGCAGCAAGGCGCCTCAACAAAGAAGAGTTCTCAACTCTTAAGTGTGCAACCTGTAATCATCTGGCACCATTCATACCCATTTCTTGCACATCCCTAATTTATTTTAGTATGGAAATCAAACAATTTTGTGATACCGCACCTGGTCCTCCATCTCCTTCAAGTGAGCTGCCTTTCTATATCTCGAGCGCCTGGCGGATTCTCTATTGGATTCCTTTCTAGAAATTGGGTAACAAAACAAGTTCATAATTCAAAAAATAATTATTCCTTCCATTGAATTTCTGCATCATTGAGCTGCTTTCCAAAAGGATGAGGGTTAAAACATGTGTTGCATATGTTACCTTTTCCTCACTTTCTCTTCAGTAGGCAGCTTAAATCCCAGTATCTCTACTTCTCCATCCATGTCATCATCTGACGGTGAAGGATCCCTTGAAGAAGAGCAAGTAGCAAGCCTTGTTGCACGGATACATGCATTTCGAACACGATTTATTGGACCTTCACCACTGAACCACTTGTTCTGCACTGGACTCTTGTTGCCTGGAATGAGCCCAAAGAGTAAAGTATGTCTTATACATAATCATGCTCCATATAAAATAGTGCCAAGATGTAGCAGGGCACAATATAGTACCTCCAATGTAATTGCTTGAGCCTTGAGAACTATCTGGCTGCACAACACTAGAAGCCTGTGAATGAACATGCCAAAATTTGAAGTTGAAACACAAACAAAGATTTAAAACAGAAGAGTGCAGTGGAAACATCTAAAAATAACTATATAATGAAAAAAAACAATGCGCTTCCAAAGTCGTTATGTCGTTACCGAAGGACTGTTATGTCGTTACCGATAGTTAACGAATGAAACACCAGGGTTTCAATCTAAGGATTTTACAGAATGTTTTAGATATATTGCAAATGAATATGCTAATTTTGTTTACCACATCCTAATTAAATTGATCACAGCTGACCTTAATGATAAGTCACAATACTGTTTCCCTATTTTAACAACTTGCAGCCAAATAGTTTGTAGACAATACCTAATCAATGTGCAAAACGAGTAAGACACCATACTGTGATCTCAACAAACTGTAATACAATCTCCAGATCAGGAGTTATCTATATCCACATTGCTTTTAAAGGTGTCTAGATGCCAGATGTGATATTTACTTAATGCCACTTCCAGCAGATATTTGTAATCACTAACCAAACTTGCTCTCAGTTGCACCCTTAGCTAAGCACACTACAATCTAAATCTACAGAGAAAACGGATCGAGAAACAGAGAAGAAAGATTGGCAACATTTCCTACCCTCCACATGGCAACGGTGGCGAGGTCCTCCTCCAGCTTCCTCTTCAGGACGGTGTTGTACTCCATGGGGTCGTCGCCTACCACAGGCGCCATCGTTGCAAGGTCCCCCTCCACCATGGGGTCAGCATAGAGGGCTAAGCCGCTGGAGTTCTCCATAGGTGGTGCTGCATCAGTAAGAAGCTCCTCTTCTAACCTCTCGAAGCTCCATTCAGTGGGGCTCTTGTCAATTGTGTTGCCACTCTCCCCATCACCATGATTAGCATCGCCATCCATGAAACCATCTGGAATCACCAGAGGCTGCTGCTCTGGTGGTGGTGGCAAATCCCAAAACTGGTCAGGGATATCCTCCATCGAGAAGACATGATGATCCATGTCGATGGGTTGTGCTGAATTCGATTTCATGGAAGGGAATAGACACTGCATCTAATTGGCTTTGGAGAGGGTGAAAAAGGGAGAACCTGGTAGCCTGGGTTTGGCTTGCTATGCAGCCATGAGTTATGTTGGGGTGTGCAGGTTAGAAGCAGGGTGTTCTAGCCCCCTATTTATCCAGTGCAGGGTTGTGTATGCGAAATTTCGAGAGAGATAAAAGTGCAAGGCCCCTTGCACTCAATGTGAGCATGGCAAAGAGGACAAGTAATTTTGTTCAGGAAGAAAACGAAAAGGCTAACAGAAAGCAGAGTTAGGTGATGCAAAGCTTATGGGTTTTTTTCGTGACGCTATATGTGTGTTTAAGTGTTTTCTTTCCTCTAAACAGTTTAACACGTGTTGGCAATAAGCCAAGCACAAATCAAACGAACCGTGTCCGTGTGCTTCTAACTTTAAATCGTATAAGAGAACAAGCCTCACTGATTTTTGCTCTAGATACATTGGTTGCAAACATGTATTTGCACTTTCTGTTCAACATATACCTTTGAGGTTGATATGGAGAAACTACGAGAAACATAAAAGGACGTATAATAACCTTCAATTTCAATGTGATAATGAAAGATGCACAATTAATCTATCCAATGCAAGAAAGGGTAACCAGAAACCTCAGCTACATCCTATATGGGGATATGGGGTAATGATGTTCCATTTTTTTTTTCGTGTAATTTGCTACATTTGTAGTAATCCTTGACGAATTAGCTAACAAACTATTCTTATCCATGTATAACTTTTGTGTAGGTGAAGCTGCACTTCACTTGTCCACTAAGCTTTCTTATCTTTGGAAAGTGCATAAGGAAACATAAACTTGCACACTTTGCAATGTAGCTTATCGGCATGTATGTATATGTGCTTTTATTCTAATATATGCTCACAATTCCTCTTTTTTGTCATCAACATCTCAATGACATATGGACACCCACCCGTGTCACTTATATTGGATTGGAGGCATGCACATGGGTGTTTAGGGGTGGGGTAGGGTGCACTAAGCATCTCCTCTCCAATCCCTCTTTATCTTGGCCTCTTGCATTTTACCGAGAAGGTTGTGGGCGGAGCTTGGATTGCGAAAGTACGGTGAATGATGAGGCTAGGAGGGCAGGGCAGCTGATTAGATGGGTGAGAGGGCGGTGGCAAGAACTCCATAGCGCAGCACTCATCAACTTCGGCATGGGGAAGGCGAGCCTTGAATGCCTTGGCGGTGTTAGGTGGGGTTTAGGGTGAGGGAGGCCTCAGGCCAGAGCACGACGCATTGTTTGGCTGGCACACATGAGCCAACGATGCACCAAGGGAAGGGGAGCCATGGTTCGACTAGGGCTCAGGTGCCTTCTCCATCGCACTTGCACTACCATCTCTCTCGCGGGTATCTTCACATGCCTTATATGCTACGATTGCAGTGCTACATCTTTGCTACTAGGTTGTTCCCGGTGCTTTCCCAATTCGCTGAGGTTGGCGGCACTGAAGATGTCGTGGTTTAGGAGGCGGCAAAGGCGACGCCAAGGATGGCATACTTTGGGTCGGACATGCTCCCCGTAGGGAGGGCGTTATGAGTGATGGCGAGGAAGAGGTCGGAGGGGGGAGGGGACAATGAGCACATATGAGCGGACTTGAGCGCCTTGCTCGTGGGTCCAAGTTGATGGGAGAGGCGCGTGGAGACTGTGAGGTGGGCAAGGCACAACAAGTACGGTAGAGGTCCCATCCGCTGGGAGAAGAGGGGGAGAAGAGGGGATGCTTCGTTAGTGTGCCATGTTATCGTTGTGCCCACACAAAAAAGTATGGACTTGCCGTGAACGTTTTAAAATGTTTATGGTTCTAGAAATGTACTTTTGGAGTTTATGGGGCTAAGCGACATCCTTACCGGTTATGGATCTGTCGTGTATTTTACTCTTTCTAAAAACAACTTCCAATGACGTTGTACATTAAAAAATCACCAATAGTTATAGTATTTAACCAATGTGATAATTTCTAGATCAACACAAAAGATAGTAACAATGGAGTTTATCAGCCAAGATATTATTTTCTAGATCATATTTTTGTTGTTTTAGAGATCCCATTTTCAAGACTACAATATATACCATCCCTTGCTTCCTGCCTTCTCCAATACTTTCCCTATGTACTCTAAAAAAGGTTTATTTTTCTCTATGCAAGAAGAGAAGCTATTAGACAAAGCAATCAGTTTTTTTTTTCCTCACGAAAAGGATCTGTGCATATCTTCTACCATTATCCTCTTCTTAACAACATGAAAAATACATTTTCGACCAACCTTACTGTGTCCTTTAAACTCCATTGTTACTATCTTCCTTTTATAGATAAACTTCATTGTTACTATCTTCCTTTCATAGACATTCTCGCCAGCAAAACGTACAATGCTATCAGCAATTTATTCAACCAAAAGTCGAGTTGGATTTGCTTCCTTGAATGGTGTTTTAAGGAATATTTCTCCCATCAATTGGATGTTTAATTGGACAATTAATTGACTCTTTAAAATTTGGTTGGTAGATCTAATTACCAGCTGCCTGAATGAAAATCAAATGGAAGCTGACCTGCGAAACAAGTATTTGACATCCATCTATAATAACAGAACAAAGAAGCCTATCAGAATGTTGACTAATTTATCTGATTTGCAGGTGTAAATACAAGCATTCCTTAATGGTTCACTTCAATCTTGACACAGCCTTACTGCTTCAGACATGCCATACATTTCACCTCTGCCATGTTGAGTTGTTGACCTGTTCAAAATGTCAGGTTAGAGAAAGAATGGCCTGAAGCAACTCCTTCGACAATAGTGCACCTTGATCCATAGACACAATGTATATAAAGAGTATCTTCTGCGCTGTTAATACTATGACCTTCATTTATTCATTTGAGCATTCAACATGAGGACATTATTATTTTCGCTACAAACAACCCCACAATACCAAAATGTCAAAAAAGAAAAGAAATATTTTAAGTCTCAAGAAAATGGTTGGTTTATGCCAATGCAGCCTTCAGGTTCTTGGCTAACTCTTCTAGCTTCTTCAATCCTTCTTCAGGAGAAGAAGATTCCCCCAATAGCTTAACCATCGCACTACCAACAATCACACCATCTGCGCCCCAGCCTGCGATCTGAATTATAGAGAATGAATCAATCAGGGAGTCAGGGGACAAACAACAAGTCGGAATGACCCCAGACCCAGTACTTAGCAGGAATGATGTCAATCATGATTTACCTGCTTCACATGCTCAGCAGTCGACACACCAAAGCCAACCGCCACGGGTTTTTCTGTGACCTATAAAAAGCAACATATTTGGTATTAGCATAGTGATCTTTGGACACTACTGAGGAAATAACACTACTTCACTTAGTAACATTAAAAAACGACGATGCAATTGCAAACCTTCTTGATATCCTGAAGAAGAGATTGCACCTTGCCGCTTACATTCGCACGTGTCCCAGTAACTCCAACAGTGCTACCTGAATAACACAGCAGTTAGCAACCAAACCATCATACATTCAGTAGTCCATGATTAAACATATTAAAGAGATTCAGCAGTGATTAAGTTGACATTCAGTAGTCTAATTAGCTATCATGCAAAATCTGCACAGGAGACTAAAGTGCAATCAATCAGGTGCATGTCTTTTCAAACTATACTCTTCTTTCCACCATATTTTTCAGTCAGTCCGAGCATGTTAGCACAGCTACCAACAGGGCATCTTCTCAATGGCAGAGACTAAATACTTGAGAATTCCAAATGCTTCACCTTGGTTTTTAAGTTCTGGTGTCTTGTATGTTAGAGGCAGAGCAGCTACATATGTTTGCTAGGTTTAGCTGTCAACTTGAAATGGCATAGGTTGATCAAAATGTTTGCAGAAATGCAGACTCAGTGTGTTAATAGGTCTATGTACACTGCAATTATTCTTGAATCTTATATCTACCAGTTTAACTGGTCTAAAGGTGCAAAATTATTGATTAGGGATCAGAGGACTGCCGTATGACTGTATGAGAACAAATATTTTAACAGATAGAGTTTGAGGCACTTACAAGATAAATAAATCCTTCTGAAGCATGTGCAATTTTCTCCATTCTTTCATTTGGTGTAGTTGGTGTTGTCAGTAGCACCTGAAAAACATTCATTCAAAGTAAATCCTATTAAATAGCTGGCATAACAAACAATATACCTCAAACTGCACAGATGAAGGAATATTGTTGTTCGGCCATAATCAGCTATCAGCACTGAGTGAGGCTATGATCATGAGGCATGGGCTAAGGATGGATCTTGTAACCTTTCCGTATTGACCTTATGATATTATATTAATGACTATACAAATATATATTCTGTTACGTTCAAAGAAAATTATACTATTAGCTACAAGAAAATAGAGAGAGGAAATATCAAACGGAAGCCCCACAGCTTAAAAATATGGGCACATGCATGAAGTCTCCAGATAGCTTCACATTTACTTGCAGTTGCAGCAAAGCAATAATTATATGTTATAATTTGTACCAGAATTTAAACAAGAAGTATGTAATGGGACCCCTTTAAAAAAAGAGTTCACCAGGAATTCTTGATCCTGTTTTCCCCCAAAGAAACGTGCAGATACAACAGGTTAAAACAGATTAAGGTGTACACCATAGCATGAGAAGGGTCCTACCAGCTCAAGGTTGTTCTTGGCGGCCTCACTCCTCAAAATATCTGTCTCTTCCAGAGGAACATCAGGTACCACAGGCCTGCATGGTAGGAATACATAAGTGACTTGATTATCACACTAGAAAATGAATTCCTGTTAAGCTAATCCAACTGTCAAACAATATCAGTTGGAACATTTGACTGTGCGTTACCTGAACAATGCTGTGCATAGACAAACTAAGACGCAAATGATATAAATCAGTTCATTAACGTGATAGGTTTGAGTGTGCATTTTAATGAGAAAGAGCATCAGTAAAATCATGTGATTAACTGTATAAGAAATATTACCCCGTAAACCAGCTTCCTTAACAATAGTCATGAAGTTTGGGATGCCGCGCTTCAGAATTGGATTATAATATGTGAAAAGTGACACGGGGCAGGACAGCTCAGGTATCACCTCCTTAACCATGGAGATGACATCCTCAAACGTGGTGCCTTTTGCTAGTGCACGTGTTGCAGAGGCCTAAAATGACACAACCAAAGTCAATAACTCACAAGCAGAGGCACACGAGAAAAACAGGACATAATAGCACATACAGCAGACTTGCCTGAATAACAGGGCCATCAGCCAATGGATCAGAGTAAGGCACACCCAATTCAATCACGTCCGCACCACACGCGTCAAGGATCTTGAGTGCCTTCGCTGTGGTGGCGAGGTCAGGATCCAGCAGTGATGAAAGGAACCAAGGCAGTCTGAAGATTTTGAGATATTAGTTAGCTTAAACTAGGCAATATAATATAGAGGAATGAATCGAAGTTCGAATATAAAAAAATGCTGATCTTGAATGATACACTCAGCAACATGAGTATAGATGTGCTATAAAATATAAATCTTACAATACAAAGATATGGATTGTCTCTAGCAGCACAGAGCACAGAGGAGAGTAACATAGGGCAAGTGATGAAACTTTATCCCTTAATTCCATTGCAAAATTTTGTAATCCCAACATGTGTCACTGCCATGTGGACACGTGGTGCCCACATGTCATTGGCACACTCAGGGGTGCTCCCAGAAAATGCAATTGCACACGAGGAATTAACCCAACAAAACCTAACATTGATCACTTGGAAGGACTGAATCTTATGGGCAGCAATCCGCATCATTATGCACAGGATATCACAGTACAGGGTCAAGCAGAAATGGAGGCCT